>KK351027.1:0-59365 GCA_000671755.1 Glossina brevipalpis | reverse complement strand
TCCCCCCCCCCCCCCCCCCCCACAGTCGAATATAATTTGCTCATTTGTTTTTGTTTTTGAATCGAAAGTCATACAAAACCGTTACGGAAATATATTTAAAAACAAATGATATTTCTCAGATGCGTTTGCTGCTTCAGATTCATTGAAATTTTTATACTATTTGCAGCATCAATATTAAAGGAAATCTCATTCAATTATTGTATAATGCTAAATGAAACATTAATTTCTCTATGTCAACTTCGTAAGGAAGTTCATTGGATTGGCTCCTATCTCTAATTGAATGACTACTCGTATGAAGTTTCTTACTGTTGCTATAGTTAAGGGTTTATAGCAGATATGGGTGAAGGGCTTATAAAATTTGTACGTATGTTTGCAACACTCAGCAGGATTTGAGATAGACTGACATACCTTTCGTTTTATTAATTAATTTAGCATGTTGCCTCTACCTCTGAACAAGATGCCTCTGTTCATATATTGTTATGTTCAAGTTACAGCTCGCAAATTTTCGGGATGTTTTAATGAAATTTGGTACATTGATAAGTTTTTGCTAAAGAGAGAATCATGCTATAAATGTGGTGGATTGGAGGACATACTTCGCTTCATTTTTTGAAAAATTCATTATCTGACATTTTTAGTATTTCTCGACAAGAGGCGATGGAAAATGGTATTGATGATTTATTAAACGACTGTGGAATATTTGGATGGTAGTTGGATTACGTATTGAATTCGATCTCACATTTAAATTTCCTTACAAAAAATTAATGTGTATTTGTCACAGCGCGCAGCATCGTTTTTCTTTTTTTATTCTTTTATGAGAAAAATTGTGTTAGGCAAGTGGACTTTCTCTAATAATAATTTTTAATTTTGTTTACTAGTGTTTAATAGTTTTATTAATGAGGAAATTATTTGCATTTAAAATATTATAATTAAATATTTTCTACACGAAGTCTTCTAGACGTGGGGCTTACTTATTAGTGAACCTTTATGACAGTTCACATGCAACGTTCAATTAAAACCAATTTCTCGTTTTCTATACTTCCATTTACGCAGTATCTGTCTCTTGAACAGGTCGACTTTCAACTTCGCTCTAACGTTTGTGTTGCTTTAATTATAGTGTAAAATTACTTCCGTTACTCGCCCTTTTCTCTTTCCCTCTCTCTCTCTCTCTCTCTCCCTCTCACTTTCCGTTAGTGTAGCTATATTAAAAGCATTATCTTTGTATCTCTGATTGCTAGTGTCTGCCTGCAGTAGCACTCTTGAGAATAACATTGTTATTCAGCGCAGAGACATTTAACTTTTGTTCTCCTCTAAACGTTTACGATGATTGTGTGATTGTATGACATTACTTACATATTACAGTATAGAGAGTTAAAACAAAAAGAGAAAAAGGTTTAAAATGAAATGCGACGTCGCTCTAAGAAACTCGAGTATCTGTGTTATCTGAAGAGTAATAAAGCCTTTAGAACTTGGCCTTGCATTTAGCTGCTTTTAATGAGGGCTAAAACCGTTGCATGGTGTTTTCAAAAACATAACATTAGATTTCGCGTTTGAATTTTCTTAACTATAAACGATTCTAAGCTCTACTTACTTACCAACTTACTCAAAGGCAAATATTTATATGCGGTTACAGAATAAGAACATTTTCAAAGACTAAATCATTCAACCACAAATAGAAGACCTAACGGTATATTGTGTGCACACATTACAAACGAAGTCACGTTTATTTTGCTAAACCACACCTTAGCCATAAGAATCTATAAGTTTCCTTTACATCGCATTTCCGAAATCCTTGCGGTTAAATTATGCAAATTTACATAAATGTCTTCACAACTTATGTATTTGCGGCATTAGATTACATTGATTTCATTTCACTTTCAATTTGCGTTTGCTCTGTCTTTTTGAATCCGAACACTGAAGCGAACACGGGCACAATAATACACAATAATTACATTTCATCTAACTATTTACTTATTTGTCAGCAGGTTTTGTAATCAAATATTTACATGCAATCCATGCTTACATAGCGTTTCCTCGTTCGAACTTTACCTTATGTATGGGTTAACTTATAAAACACATTTTGAAATTATAATTAACTTTCATAAACGAGAGTGCATGTGGGATAACTAGAATACGTTTTGAAGAATCATATCAAAAACCGACGACAGTATTGATTGCAGAAATCAAGACAAACTTGAACTCAAAGAATTAATTGGTTTATTGTGAATCACCGCAGAGAGAAAGCAATTGTGTTAATCTGCACCTTACTAATCAGTTAAGTGAAAGCTTACCGATTGAGACATATGCTACTCGAGTATGTTTTTGTTTTATTTTGCCAAACATTTTTAGTAGCTTAAGGCGTTGTACTCTCAGTGTAATTTAGATATGATTCCACATTTGAAACTATCCTAACATTGCTCTTTAACCATTTGGACAATTTGGATGTGGACAAATGCCCTCTCACTGCTAAAGATCGAATCATCAAGAATCAATTCTTTTCCAGACGAAGCTTTGAGTAGTAACAATTTGAACAAAAAAGCTAAGTCCAAAAACAAGTCGTCTTTCGTTTTTATAAGAGAAGTCCTTAATTTGTTTATAAGAATATGCCAAATTTTGAGTTCCCCATTTGAAAATACTATGCGTAAGTTTCACCACCGGAGAGAGATGGACCCTTCCATAAATTACAATCAAACGCGGAATGCATTATTTTTGGTATTTACCTCTTAAGCCCAAAAAATACTCATCCGGTGAAAGTTTAGACGACAAAGCTGCCGTTACAACCCCCGATAGCGCCCTGGTAGAGCCGACGTCAAAGCCGACGGTGCAACCCCTGATAACGCCCTGGTAGAGCCAACGATAGAGCCGACGGTAGAACCGACGGTCAGGCCGATGGTAAATCCACGGGTAGAGCCCTCGGTACAGCCGACCCTCGAAGTGCCCCTGGTGGAGCCCACGATGGAGCCAACAATAGAGCCCCCGGTAGTGCGCCCGGTAGAGCCCACGGTACAGCCCACGGTAGAGCCGACGATAGAGTCGAATACTGTTAGCATCCTTATTTAGGTAATGGACCTAATAAGATGCTGAGAGTTGCTTCAATTCAATGAAACCATCGCCGAGAATCTGAAGGGGTATCAATAGTAACTGATTAAATTGCGTTGAAAAAAGAAAGAACAAAACGAAGAAACATAAATCCGGAAAAGCCTTTATTCAGGATCACAACGATCGAGCAACTTGGAGAAATTGACTTGCCGTTCTTTGTCAAACTGTTAAGTATTAATTGTGGTCTGTTTAAGCAACGCCTTCCCTCGAATGACGATTGTTAGGTTATCCCATCAAGAGCACCGCACGTCAACGCTACTCTCTTAAATCGATTGCTTATCTCTCTTCTTTTTTCTTTATTTTGTAAGCTTCCTTCCAGTTTTAAGCTTTTAGACAATAAAGCCTATATTATCTAATATATTTGAAACAAACTACCAATGTTATCTATCCTATAATTCTTTTCATGGCTGTTCTGAGTCCCCTTGTTACAGGTTTTCTGATTTTCTTAATCTTATTATGAAACATTTCTTTCACAATTTGAATTTCGAGAACAAACAAATAGATATATTTCTTTACTAAAAGTTCACGTAGAGCCCTGACGGTTTTGTTTGCTAATGTGTCTAAGGCGTGGAGGGAAGTTGAGCATTCGACCTAGCGTTCTTTGTGAAACTATTGAGAATTATTTCTTTGGTCGCATATAACTCTCTCCTGCGTTATTCATCTGATTGCTTTATTCACATGTGCTAATGCATTGTCATGTAACCGTTTATATCTTTCGAATTTACTCATATAGGATAAGTATCGCTGTGAACTTTTCTCATCAATTTAAATGTTTCTGTAAAAGTTACAACGAATTTCAAACAAAGTTTAATATTAGCTTTTTGCTTCATCGCGACGAGGTGAGAAAAAGCGTTGTCACTTTCAGCGCCATTCTGGTGATGGCAGTCTCGTTAGTGATAGTTAGAGAAAATACACGGCTTCAAATTAAATTATATATCTTCTTCTTCTTCTTAAAGGATTCAGCAAATAACAACAGATAATTTTCGTTGTTACCGTAGGAAAATAAAAGACTCAGTACGAACACGAAATACTTTGTCTGAGCCTTAGCAGTCAGCGGTTGGTTAAAGTAGAGTGTTATTTCTTCTTCTTCTTTTAATTGGATTTTATTGGATCGTTAAATTATTGTATTGCAGTTTTTTATAACGAGTTTTTTTTTTTGTTATTATTTGCAAATGTAATTTAATTTAAAAATTTTTTTTTCTTCAGATATTAATAAGTTGAGAATTATATAATAACAATAATGTAATAACGATACTGCAGTAATTGTGATGATTGATATGGTTTGTGTGTTATAAATAATAATAAATTTGTTACAATCGCGTATGGTTTTTTATGGTTTTATGAAGTAGATTCGAAGTTTGACTATAAAATTCTTTTTTTCCTTTTTCCTTTTTTTTCATTTTAAAATTATATATCTAAATTGCAGGCCTTGAAAAGAGAAAACATAACTGTATAAGCTGCGAAGTCTCGAAATCGAAGTATGTGAACAACGTGGTGATTGTGTAAGAAACATGTTGACAGTTTTCAAACCATGACTTGCCGGTAGGATGTGTGCAGATTCGGACAACCAAAGAGTAACTAATCAGGAGAAAGTGTAGTACCGCATGTGCATGAGGGGCTATCAACTATGTGAATTTTAAACAAGTGGACGTTGGACATTAATCTGTTGATGAAGTACATAAGTAGATTGAGATTGCAGTGATGAAACCATGGTTTGATTTTTACAATCGGGGTCAGAGAGTAAAGATGAGATGATGTTTGTCGCTTGTGATTTGTCAATTGTTTTTTGTTCAGTGGAGATTAAAAGATGATGGATTGTGTTAGATGGTTTCGAGGATGCAATTTCGTCAGCGATGGTGTTGCTCTGGATGCCCATGTGACTGGGGAAGGAATGACTAGGAAGTGAAAAGTAAAAGAATTAAGTTTAAGGTTAAAAAGCAAAGATTCTGATCTCCAGTACGTACGGATGAGTTCTGCATCCATGGAACGACTGCAAAGCTAATAACACAGATTTACTATCTGAAACTATGAGGAACCTTTTGTATGTTTGTGCGGATGCGAGTCGAATGGCTTCCACAATAGCTAGTCATTCAGCTGTGAATTTTATATATTTTTGGATGATTGATGAAATAAACCTCGATATTAATATCTGGGAACCAAATTCCACTGCCTGCAATGTCAGATTTTGATCCATCAGTGAAGATGTGAGAGAAGTACTTCCATTTGGTATTGATCAGCTTTAAATATTGATGCTTTGCAATGGCGGGGGTGTTTGCGGATTTTTCCACATGAAGATTGATTGTTGGTTGGAGGAATTTTGAATAAAAAATGTTTCAAAATTTGAAAACTTGATGTTGTTAAGTTTTTGGAGAAGTTCTTTAAAAAAGCAGTTGGTTGGATTATACGGTCCGAGACTATTAATAAAGGAAATTATCGGATGATTCAAAGAAGATACTATTTTGTTAATAACAACAATGGCTTAATGATTCTGATGATGGCAGTCCGGTTAGTTAGAAAAAATATACGGCATCAAATTTAAATTATATATCGTTTCAACGGCTAACTTTAACATTTTTCTATAAACTAACAATGTTTCGTAATTTTTCTTACATCGTTTTCATATACTTGATAAAAATTACGGTTATTTTTCGGAGAATGAATAATGGCCAAAGCATCTTTGAGTGGATAATGTCAACAGTATAATTTTTGTAAAATAATACATATACATTACTGCTATTTGTGCCCTTTCACTTTAAAAACAAGTTGAAAAATTATAATCGGGCAAGTTCGACCATTACAACTCTATACTACTAATACTATTTTTCAATTTATTTTTATGTTTAAATTCCAAAAATTATAACTTGTTTCCTTGTAAAGACCAACTTTCCATAGTAAAAGCTTTGGTTTAAATTTAGCAAAATTTAAATTTTCAAACACTATTCTTCACCTAGTTTCATCATAAAGTATTAAAAATTACATTTTGTTGTCATCTAAAAGCTTCCATTTCGTGAGAACGACTATATATGGGAGTATTCCGCAAATAAAACTTCGTGCAGTAAATTTATAAAGCAAACTACTGGACCGACTTTCACTATAAAATCAGACACTTTAAATGTCTTGCTATCGCTCAGTTATGTTCGATCTCAGTTAGAGTGAATGTTCGATCGCTAAAGGCATAACACTTACCAATCCATGTATAAGTCCTATATTTCGGCCAGACCGTACCCCTCTCTCTGTATTGTTTTCAGACTGAATTGGGTTATATTTAAAAAAAAATGTATACGTATTACGATACTGTTTTAGAATAAGGTGTTATATTGGTCGTAAAGAAGGTTCGATTCAATCCAAGTGAGCTTAAGTGAGTTCGTCCATGATCCAAAACACGTCAATATATATCAAATTTCGTCAAAATATCCTGAAAAGTGTGATCGCTTGAGTGAGCAGACAGCGCACAAGTGGATTTGGATAAGGACACGGATGGACAAAAAGTAATTTTGGATTTATTGGTATAAAAACTATTGGATTTACCTTGTGGCCTTCTCTCAGTGTTACGCATATCCACATAAACTTAATATACAATGCATCATAAGTTGTGTAGTGTATACTGAGCCGCAAATAATAGCTATAAGCAAAACATTGTAACTTGTGCGCTTATCAGGACTGGTACTGAGTGTGTCAAAAGAAACAAATCGTAGCTACATGAGGAAAAGTTCAATTACAATATTTTCTATAGCTGAACATCGAAGAAAATAAAATACATTTTAGATCATTTATAGCTCCTTCTTGAACTTGTGTTAGTTAAAAGCTTTTTATATAAAAACATTATTTTCACTACTGTGCTTTTTTTCTCTTAAACAAATTTCTTTAATACTTATACACTAACTTTTTCCAATGTCTGCATAAAACGAAAGGCCATTTGCCTTAACAACTATGAACATCTTTGTAAATTGTGTTTTCGTGCGCAACGTTGTTTGCGGTGAATTTGAATGCAGAAAAACTTTTTGCAATTAAACACAGAACACCTTTCTAGGACGATAAAAAAAAATATGTTCTCTGCTTGCCGGTAAGCATGCCGACAGTAAAATGCAACGTAATAACTTAAAGAACTAAAGCAAGTGTAAAATTTCTTTAGGCAACTCCTTATGTGATATGAACGGTACACAAAGTTTGTCACTCCACCATTAGGGGACAATGTTAAGCAAAGACTTCTCCTATAGATTTCACTTTTCATATTAGGTAGAAAGAAGAAGAAAGAAACAAATATAAAAAATAATTTCTATTGCATTTTAAGTTCACTTTCAATTTTTTTTAATTTTCAAAATTTTCATTGTACTATTTGTTTTTTCTTTTTTTTTTGAGTTATTAACTAACAAAGGAATAGCAGACCTTGTCAATTTTATATATGCAATTATAAGGCTTGAATTACAGTTCCTTACATGCACACATAACCCAGATCATATGCATGCGAGGTTTAAAAGACAGTTGACAGGTAACTTTATGATTCGAAAGAATAACTGATTGTTAGCACAAAATGAAATTTTCGCAAATCATTTTATAACACCACAGAAATAATTTTTCACTCATTTGCTATACGGTACGTATGAATAACGCATTAGACGAGGATGAGGATAAGTGAATAGTTTCATAAATACGTATATGTGGGAATTTAATTTTGCTTTAGTGTGTGTTTATACGGAGCTTATATGAAAATTTTCTTTATTATTATTTTATGTAAATTTTTTATATCTATTGCATAGAAGATTAAGGTATATTAATTTCGTTACATCGTTTGTAAAATACTTATTAAAATACTAATACATTACATAGATATCCAAGTAATAATATCGCAATGCGATTTTGTTGCTATAAATTATCCCATGAATATGAAAAATAACAATAATAATCACGAAGAGATTTAATTTTAAATGGTTTAAAAACTCCAATTTTCCCGACATAACCACTATCATCTATATTCATAATAGGGCAAGTGGCACAAAAAGAAACATGTTTTATATCCATCACCAGCTTTGTCTTAAAAAAAACTCAATGCAAAAAGAAAACGAAAAAAAATAAATTCGATAGGGGCTTGATTGATAGTACCTAGAGAGTATGCGTAGATATGTCATCGTTGCAGTAAAAAAAAGAAAATTCTAAAATCTAAAAGCCAAACATTCATACATTTTTATACGATTTCCATACGACTAGAGAATATGCGTAGAAATTTCATCTTTGCAGTAAAAAAAAGAAGACCCTAACACCTCAAAGAGTGAAAAATCCATATATTTTGTGCTTTTAAAAACATAGGAATTTTCATTTTAAGCCGTATTATAGGCATTTCCGTGGACCAACTTGGCCTATTATCAATATTAAGTCGCGTGCGAGACCTTCCGATGTTTTTGCCAAATTTAAATCCGTAGGTCTACCACAAGCATTTAAACCATCGGACAGACGGACTTGCATAGATCATTGCAGAATTTAAAAGTGACCTATGTACTTTAGAAAGTCTCTAATGCTCCCTGCTATGAATTGACAATTTCTTAGTTGGTGGACATACAAATAATTGACAACAAATCAAAGGAAATGTTCATCTCTGATGCTGATCAGAATATGGCTATAAAACCGAATTTCATATTTTGCATATTTCATTCGAGCGAACCTGCAATGTTCACATGCTTTATGAAATATTCTAATCGTGTTACTATACCTTTGACATTGTAGGACTAAAAAGAAAAAAAATAAATTTGAATTTAACAAACACAATTGATTCATGAAAATCTTGAAAGAGAACTTAAAAAAAGAAATTAATTCTGTTGCCAACACACAATAATAACAAAACAATAGCCATATTTCTTAAAAAAAAAAAAAAAAAAAAAAAAAAGAACTACAAAAAGCATATAAAGCATCAAAACACTATACCTTGATATGAATAGTGTGCCAAAGCATCTAGAATGATGAAAAGAGAGGAAAGACTTTGAAAAATTATTCAGTGAGAGGTGAGTCTATATGTCAGACGATAACATCAGTTGTTCTCTACGTTGTTTGGCATCGGTGCATTTTAAAATTTTTTGGAAATCCAAAGTCCACATAATCATGTCTTAACGTGGATGCTCAGCGATAACCTGTCATTTTATTGCGGTTTTTAATGTAACATGTTTTGTTTATCGTAAGTTTTTTGATTTGAAAAAATAAGAAACGAAACGTAATGCATTGAGCATTGCGAACGAAGGCCAATTATTGCAGTCCATAAGTTTTTTGAATTTAGTTAAATTCTTCCGACGTCCTACCAATTTCAAATTTCATTTGTGAAAATCGTTTACGAAAACTTCTCTGTATATCGCAATATAACTTTCAACATACGGACGAAAAGAAATGATGACATTAATCAAAAATATATATATGTTTTACAGATTCTTTAGATGTTATCCGAATAATAAATAGAACATACGGTAGAAGGGAGCTAAAAAATGGGAAGACTTTATTCGCCTTACGGCAAATTTAGCATCCCTGCGATCTTAATACAATTTATTATAGTAGAAAGATCAACAAATCGTATATGAAAAGTTTTTGTCCCCGACAGCAGTTGTGACGCAGAGTATATTAAATTCAAGCGAATATATTTAACATTCAGAGGGACTTAAGGGAAGTATATCTTTTATTACAATTATTAGTTCAGAATATACTTTCTAAATCAACTAAAACTTTGTTATACCTCTACTCTACTGTATACCTTAACTCTCTGGCTGTCTTTATCGGCCTGTTAGTCCATTTCATGTCTGGCTATGTTTTATGTGCTTGAGTAGTGGGTGGTCATTTTTAAAAAAAAGGTTGAAGTGTTTTTATTCAAGGACGAGCTGAACTGTTTGTTTCAAGACTGTCGCAAATCGGAACGTACCAAACTTACGACCACTCTCCACATAATGTCTTCATTTGTTAAGATCGATATATGAAACAAAATTTACAAATTTCAATATTTTATAACAAAAGTCGCTTTAATGATCGCATTTCGGCGCTAAGTAAAAAAGGTATAATTTTTTTATATATAATATTATGATGAAAATGAATAAAAACTTGTATTAATTGATGTGGTGTGGAATAGCTAATGAACAGTCTTCATTGACTATATTGTTGTCTTTTTTTTTATTTAAATTATAGAAGCAACCTTTGGCAGATTTTATCCCTTTTTCAAGTTTTATTTGTTTTCTCTCATTCTTCATTGTGGTCTGGGATTGTAAAAAGTTTTTATGTTTTATAAAAATCGGTATAATCTGTCTGTTTATTAACGAGTATTTTAAAAACAAATAACTTTGATATCTATCGTGTTCAGACGAATTGTTCGTATGGGAGGCTGTGGCAAACAAAACAGAGAAACTAGTAAGCATATAGATTATATTTATATTACATATATATATAAATAGAATTTGGATATATATATATAATTAAGATATAAAAAAACCAACACAATAAAATTCAGTAACGAATCCCAACTAAGTACTTAACATTAGAGAAAAATGTTTTTTTTATGATAGTTCTTCAGGTAGTTTTATGAATGTTTTATAGCACTTTATAGCACTTTATTGCAGAAAAGAAAAAAAGAAACAAAAAAAGCAAAAAATGATTTTAATACTTTTGTAAAAAAACAAATGAATGAATGAATGAATAAATTATATAAACTGGACCTTGGGAAATATTAAATTCAAGGTACTTTAGATTTTTTTACAATTAAACGTCTTAAATAAATACATACATCTGAAGAAAGCTTCGCGCAGCTTTTAATGAAAATAACATCAGCATGTATTTTGAAATTTCCTTACTTTCATTTTCGTGAGAATTTAAACCCATTTTCATATTAGATAACAAAACCCTTTTTCCTACAATTATACCGCTAAGATGGATTTACGTAGCGTACATTAACATATAAAGTACACCGTACAATGACTTTTCTTTTTGAATGAAGTTAAAAACAAACCATCGCAAAAAAATTATTTTTTTTTTCACTTAACGAAATTAAGTTTATTCACTGTAAAAAGAAGACAAAATGGAAATTTTTTCTTTACAAAGATGTAAAAGTTACTTAATGCGGCCTGTCATCTGTTAAAATTATAAAAGAAATTTAGTAATTGAAGTGTAAAACTTTTTTTGTAGTTTTTTTCTGTTTGCATATACTTTTCGGAACACCTTTGAATGTAATGTAATATGACGTGCCGAACTTGGCTTTACAACAAAACTCAAATTATAAAATCAGTCAAATTTAAAGGGAAAAATGTAAAGAATTGTGTGACGAAAATCCTTTGTTCAGGTTTGTAATCAAATAAATATAGAAAGAAATTCGAAATTGTTATCGAGATACGGGAGATTCCATATTTCATGTGAGATCAAGTCGGAATGCGACGATTGTAGCACAGCGAACCACTTTAGATTTAACAGCAACCAAACCCACTGTTCATCTAATACTCTAAAAGGAATGTTTTTTTTTTTTTGTAAATATATTTGGCACCGCCGCAACCTTCTCTACATTCAAATTTCAAATGGTTTTAATAAATAGTGAACACGAATTTTATACTAATAGTTCCTATAGATTGCAAATTACAGTGTTTTCAGGCATTGTTAGCATCCTTGTGGCCAGATCATATCCTTTTCGAATTTTCTCAACGGCCAATCTTCAAATAACTAACAAGTCGACGGCATTAGGATATTGCTCGTCTGAGGATCTTGTATTGATTAAACAATATATGTACACCACACAAGCTCATGTAGCGTGTATTTGATTAGCGTTTGCTCGTATTTTTCTTATATTTTTTTTATATATATTTAATTTCTCTCTGGCAAAGGTCTTCTTACCCTTCAACTATTTCTGTCATGAAGTACTAAAAATAAACTTTGCGTGTTGCTATATAATTCTTATTCCTCGGGAAGAATCTTATATAAAATCAGAAGTATCCAAAAATAGCGCTACCTGGCCTAAAATTGATACTGTGTGTTCTTAGATCAAATTATTATTAGGAACCTATTTGTACCATAATATATTAAAAATTATCCATTTATATCATATAAAAGTTTACTTCTCATAGGAACGCTTATATGAGAGGTGCTTCAAAAAATGATGTCACCCGATCCAAATTTTTCAATTTTATTTCATTTGCCAAAATATTAATTTTTATCATTTTTTTTTTAATAGAAAGGCATTTTTCGAATTTCAAATCGAGCGTTATATAGGGAATGATCATAAAAATCAAATGGATCAAATCCATTTCTTAGGTCATCACACATCAATATAGCAAATTTCGTAAAAATATCTAAAAAAATTGCGAAGATAGTTTGGAAACAAGGAAACACGGAGAGACATCACGGGTCTATTTTAGACCTTCTGGGAGTTACATACATCTGTATGCGGTTTAGGGTATAAAGAGATAAAAAACAAAATAATACAAAGAAAAGAGATTCGATCACGCGAGCTTGGCAGAAGCAGTAGCTTCCAAGTCACACAATGTTTTTATCGCATGTCGGAAAGTGTTCATGATTTACAGCGTCTGTACGAATTGTTAACTATACCAAAAAATAAAATGAAGTAGCACAAAATTTTACACTGCAACACTGTAACAACTTGAAACCAAAATAAAAAAGAATAAATTTGAAATTATGTCATTTTCCTCCCATAAAATAAGAATAAAAAACATTGAAAGCAATTAATACTAAAAACTTCATTTGTGCGGCTTACGCTTTGCATTCCGCTAGCTGTCCGTGTATTAAAATTGGTTTTTATTGGCACAAATGTGTCGCAACTTTTTGATTTTTACAGGAAAAATCTGTTTAGAAAACGCTGAAGTCTCGATTAATGGAAATATCTCATTATGCGACTATGTACACTCATTATGCAAATTTTGAATTTCCTTTTAAATGAAATGGAGATAAAAAATCATGCGTTGGTTTCAGCAGTTTCAGCTGTATTTATAATTAATCTGAAAGAGAGCGGTTAGTGTTTACAAACTTTTGAACGCAAGCTACTGGTTTGTGAAAGGGGAAGAGTTTAATAGTTGACGTTTAATAAATTTCGTTTATATAATATTTTTGCTTGACATCAAGGTGTTTCACGTTACGTAACTTGTTCGTTTCGTTGGATACTATACCGCATATAAGGGTTCTCATGAAAACTAAGCCTTTTGCATGACAAAAGGGTTTGATCTTCAATATTTCATGATGAAAATAAATCCCCTAAAGTAATCCCTGACGATACAGTATTTAATCCATTTTTATACTCACCACCTAAAATAGCCCGAATAACAACACCCAGATGAAACCTTTCTGAGATTCTAAAAAGTATATACATTCTTGATCTTGATTGCAGAATATCCGTCTGTCCGTTTGAGTAATGCCTATGAAGATATTAGCTTCAAATTTGGCAAAAACATTGAAAATTCTTGCACGTAGGTTGGTGTTGAAAATAGACCAAATCGATCATAGGGCGCGCCTACTCTACAACGTAAATTGAGAACACTTGTTTGCGAAAGCAATAAAATTGCGTTTGTTGTTCATTACTCATAAAGATATATAAAAATTTCAACATGCTTTGTGTTAGCTATCCTGTACAAAAATAGAGAAAATCGGCCATGCCCATCCAGTCTAACAGAGTACTGATGTTTCAGTTTTTTATACAAACGTTTCTCACATCAAGATGGAAGCTTCAAAGAAGCAATAATGTGCATATATTCTTCATCAGTATTCAATGCGGAATCCACAAAGCGTCTCCATCGGTCCGTATTTTTGTCTGTCTGTCTGCTTATCTGCGTATTATCTGTAGCAAGCGTTAAGATATCTGGATAAAATTCAGCAAAAATATTCAAAGTTTTGAAGGTACGCCGGTAATCAGAATGATAAAAATCGGTCGAAGGACACGCCCATAGTATAACATAAGCTGAAAACATCTCTGCTTTTTGGTTGTTTTACTCATTACTCATAAACTGCATAACAAAAATTTCCTCGGGATATTCCATAAAAATATAAGAAAACGTAGTATGTCCATTCAATAGCATACAATATTAAAATTTAATATTTTTTAGATCTCCTTTGAAAATAAAAGTATTGAGTATACAAGATTCAGTACAGCCGAATAAAAATAAGAGAAAATCTACTATCTCAAGCGTCCTGTAGAGATGTATACATTAAAATTTGTTTTGGAGAAAGGATTTAATGGATTTGCTTCATAGCAAGTTGGCCATATAAGGCATTGTAAGCTTAGAAAATAATAAAAAGAGACACCTGACAGACAAACAGACAAAATTTTTCCTTCTCTTTTTTTCCATTTAAAGCAAATTTACATAGATTTGCTCTATTTTTATTGTCATTTAATGAAAGCGTAAAAATTATGAACACAAAAGCGATAAAGAAATATCGCCTTAATGTATGCGGGATTTAGCAACAAACACCTTGTTTAGCGTTGAGTTTGCCAAGGTAGTTGCCAAGACATTTCTAAGAAAAGATGTAAAAATTTTAAACAAAGAATAAATCAGAATTCTATTCAACGATACACAAATATTCGTTAAGGACACAAAATCTCTTACGGCATTAGTACTCAATCAAGCACATTGTAGGTTTTATGTATATTTTCTGATTTTTATGTTCACATTTCAAATTAAATTTTCTTTAAATATTTATTTTAAAATTTTATGAAGATACTAATCGCAATAACGATACTTTAACGATACTCTTTCTCTTGTTTGTTGTACCGTGATATTCGCAAATATATTATTAAAAGTGTATAGATTACGTTACTTGTACATAAGTAGTACAGTGAGAACAGCTTCTATTTTTAATCTCGTTATACATACAAATTTCAAAGGGTTTTTTCCAATATTTTTACAGCACCTACTTGTTCATTGTATATGTATTTTTTAGAAAACCATCATAGAGTTATCCAGAGAGACCCTCATTTATTCACGCATTTGCCTATGCACGTAGTTTACTAATCAAGCAAGAAGATAAATATAAAGCAACACAACACACCGTCATCTATGGTGGCCGCAATGTGGTTCACCATCTGTTGTTCAAGTTACTCAGTCTTTCATTGCAAAAAAAAAAAAAAGAAAAAGGAAAAAAAATGTATATCTACACCTTAAGGTGAATCTTGAACATTCCCTATATAAGGAGGAGCAATGTATTGTATACAATGTAAACTCTATTTTTTATTGCCTTTAGTCATTAGGCCTATATTGGTCTAATTAATTTAAAACATTAAGATTTCAATTAGCAAAATATTTTCAAATTTTCAAGATATTTTTGTATATTCTTTAAATTTCAAATTTTAAATATTATTAAATTGATTTCCTAAATTTCCTATTAGATCCAAATGTTAAATTGAGAAAATGGGTTTTCTGAAATTACAATTAAATATAATTAACATGTTCGTACTCTTCACCAACAGCCGATGGAATTCGTTCAGACTACATATCCGAACTGAGCATTTCAAATCAGTGGTTTCATTTTTTCTCCTTGAAAAATTTTAACGGTTAACAAATACATAGACGGATAAGTAGCCAAATATGGGACCGTTCCGTTAAAAATATAATTGTATCTATCCCCCGTTTAAGGTACATAGTCGAAAAAGAAAAATGTTAACAAAAATGAACTCATAACGAGCTAAAAAATGAAAATATATTTTATCGCGTTCTTATCTTCCCTTTTTAGTTCCTTTTTTTTCGGAGCGATTTTCCAATTAATTTTTTCCATCTTTGAAATCTTTTTTGATAAGCTTTTCAAAGCGCACATTTTCGTTTACTGCAACTATTACATTTGTCACAAATTCTTGTGTGCGCAATTTTGTTTATAATTTAGAAGTAGCTTACTGCCAGAGAAGAACGGATCTGATAAATGCATGGTGAGACGTAGACGTTCGTATATAATCATCCCACGACAACTTTCTTTACTTCTTCTTAAAATGCTTGAAAGTATTATTTTAACATCCCGGTTGAAGGTTTCGCTTAATATTCAATATTATTTCAAGTTCACTTTCATAGAGATTTTATTTATTTACATATCCAAAGAGGGGCTCATTCATGACGAAATTATCAAAATAAATTTATATTCTCACGAAGCAAAAACCTAAGTGCACGTAGCAAATGTCAGACATCAGCCCGTAATGTATTTGTTAGCTTAGAATACTTTTCGAACCATTGCTACCATTAGTGTTCAAAAGAAATATTCACATTAATTTATTCTTGTGAATTATGACTCGTAGTGTAAGAACTTTAATCCAGCAAATCCTGCTTCAGCACTTTTTAACGCGAATTTTTACATCTGATTTCAAATAATTAAAGAATACTTTCGTGTTATTATCTGACATTACCGAATATATTCGCTAAATAAAAATCGTGTTGTATCTTAAAAATTTGAATGCTGTAACCTTCGACTATTTTGCTCGCTTTTGCTTGTTGGGCCAAAAGTTCGGTTTAGTTCACTTTACAATTTAGTATCGCAGCTCAGCTTGATGTCTGCGGAAATGTTATTGAGAAAACTGCATTTGAATGTATTTTCAACTAATCTAAATGCAGTTCTTCTTAAACTTGAGTTGTAAATAACATCAATAAGACAATATTGGAATAGAGCAACTTAAATCACTTACTATGCGGTTTCCAACTTATTCATTATTGATCAGTGATTCATCTGATTTAAAGAAATTTTTCAAGATTTCCACTTTTATTTTGAAGATCTCTTTCAATTAGCCGCCTGAAGTGAATTAATTGATTGATAAATTTATAACTTATAGTTAGTTCCGAGAAGAGCGGAAGCTGCTAACAGCCATGTTAAGAACGGAAGTTACTAACGTCTAATAAAAAATCGATATTATTTTTAGAAAGTTTCTACGAAGGAGTCCATTTTGACGAATGCAGACGAATTTTGCAAAAAAGAAAAATAATATGTTTCGACGTAGCTGAGCCATTTTTATGTATAAACAACATTAAAATAGTTTCGCAGTTGTTACATCACAAAAGAATAAATCAAGTAAAAAACTAACAATAGAGCAGCAGGGTACTATGTAAGGCCTTAAAGGAACGTTATTTGTTAAAGACTCCAATGGACTCACTAACACATCAATGTTCTTTTTCGATATTTATTTCAGATAATCGTTGTCTAAGTTATGATACATAATAACAAAAATCTAATAAACGCGCATACATTATACATAAAGTTCTGCGTTGATTTATTTGCCTTTTTTCTTTAGGATAAACAAAAGCTTAGAATGTATTCAACAAAATTATAAATTAAAATTGTAAATAAAATGTCTGCGTGAGCTTTTCAAGTATGCTTGAGCTAGTGGTAGTAGTACTAGTAGTGAAGCATGTACGTGAGGTTTTCATTCTTTTAATACCTCACACAAAAAAACTACACATGCTTTTAAACACTCACACGCTCGCAACATATGTTCACTTCATGTTCACTTGGTTGATAAAGGAATTTCTAGCTGTTTGCTAACAAGTTAAATATTCCATGCACAAGAGTGACTTGTGTTTAGTAAGTTACTTTACATATGTGGCCGATTTACAAATAGAAGCATTTCAATTTTTTTGCGTCATGTTTAAATAAAAAAAAAACAAAAAAAGAAACAACAAGGATCGAAATTGCAGGTGTTTTATTTTCTATTATTTAATTTTTTGTCTTTTTGCCTGTTCTTTCTTCTCCGTATGCTTGGTTTTTAGATGAAAAATTTCAAACAAAATATCATAATGTTATTAAGAAAAGAATGTTTAGAAAGCTGCTGCTTAATATGAATTTATTAATAAACAAAAGAGATACAAAAAAGATATACGTAATTATATTCAGTTTAAGGCGAATTTTTGAATACTCAACCTTAAGTAGTGTACGATCTTTGATTTCGAGGCAAAGTGAAATTTCCACATGAATATCGTACACGTAATATATCGTTTTATTTCAAATCACATTTTTACACTTTCTTCCATTGTAACGAACTCTTAAGATCACGAAATAGACGATTAGACAGAGATAACCAAACCGATTCCATTATTCATACTGATCAAAAACGTATATATATTGTAGATCCTCTTCGTAAATAAAATAAAGCAAAACTTGAACTTCTAATTGATATAAAAGACAAACAACAAACAACGCTATTCTGTGTAGAAGTGCAGAAGTTTTAAAACGTAAGATAAACAGCAAAGTATATGAGAACTCAAGCGTTGTACTTACGATAATCTTTAAACTTTTAAGGGAAGAACTAGTAAGATGGCATTAGTTTGTAAATGTACACGAATAGATCACAAGCAAATACATATGTTCACAAGCATATATATATGCATATGTATAAATCCATGTATATGTTCTTACAAATTGATGTTTACACATGGATTTTATGCGAATGTTTACACATATTGTTTATTCACAGATGATGGAGTGCACATTATGTATGAATACATAGAATATACACCAGCCTTTTATTGGAATTATGAGTTTATGTTTGTATGCGGGTATGTTGATATATACGTATGTGTAAAATACCTGCACATATACATATAAATCCTAAGGCATTGAAAACAGCTGTTACTCTGATATGATTTTTTTGTGATGTACGCACCATAATTTAGCACAATACTTGGTAATACTTACCAAGCACACCATCATATTACGGTCTAGACATTAACATTATTTACATACATTATTAAATAATATCTGTTTAAACATAATCCATGTTAGTAGTACGTGTTCTTCTTTTTTTTCCTTTTTGTGTTTTTACATGACATTATCATGTTTGCAATAGTAATGCCTAAAAGCAAAACTGAAACATTCTATAATAGAAGTAAGTGTTTTTATAATTGCATTATAAATGCGAAACAAGAAAATATAATTAATTTTTAATTTTACTGAATGTGTTATAACTTAGATATTCATTTCTATGAAACTTTGAAATAATTCTTAAAACATGTCAGGTTCTGATCACGTCTTAGCAATATTTATGTGCTTCATCCACCTCGTAGAATATAATGCAATAATATTTTTAATGAATAGAAGTAAGAAAGCTATATTCTCTCACCTTGAAATGAACTTTAATAACTTACAATCGAAATAATTATCCTTTTTTATGGACGAGTTAGCAGGAAACTCTATTGCACTGAACCCTTAAATGAGTCTCTGTAGTATACGTAAATAAAGTACGCTTCGTATTAATATTTAGATTAAATTTTTTTTCCAATATATTGTTTCAATTTTTCCAATATTTGTAAAACACAACATCACTCAAGTTACCTCCACGGGAAATCTTTCAGGACCAGATCCTTTTGAGATCATTTTCGATGACTTTTCGGCACATAGCAGGCAAATCCTCGATCATAACTTTATGTATGTTCGTTTTTAAAGCGTCAAGACTTCGAGTATTATTCCTGATTATTACCGCGTCCCTGAGCGACTAGCCATGAAAAAAAATGTTTTTAATTAATACCCAAATCAGTTCTGAAAATGTGCCTGACCTCTCCACAATAAGAAAAAAAAACGGAACTGACAATAGCTTGTAGAAGGCATTAATATCAAACTAGGTAGATATATATTGTGTTTCGTTGCTAAAATGAACCGGAATGGCTCACAAAGACGTATTGGCAGTAAATAAAAAGGAGTAACATACAACTATTAATTTTAAAAGTTCTGCGAAAACTATGCATGTAAATATTAATATGTCAAAAATGCGGCAATCGTTTCACGAAAATGTCGGCAATTTAAAAAATATTTTTAAATTTTTATAAAAAAATTGAAGTTAATGGGTATTAGGCGAACGTATCTTTTTCTACTTGTTTATTTTTAATCTTGGCAAAATGCTTAACTGATTAATGTGTTCTTTAATTATATAAAATATCTGAAATTTCAAAGTAAATTTGAACTAAACTTATATTTTATTCCTTTATGTAAATTAAAGTTAAACTAATTAATTCTGACTACTAGTATGGTGTTGTCCTTCTATAATATTTAGTGGCTTAGAAACAAGCAGACAAACTGTTTGCTAAAAAGAACAAGCATGTAATTGACACATAATTTATCTTCGGCATTAATGAATAAAATTTTTGCTAGAAAATTTTCGAACAAAATATCAAGTGAAAATTGCCTACAAAGAAAAATATATAAAATTCACAATAAAGTTATGTTCGGCTTCAGGCGATTTTGTTTCACACATTCATCACTTATCTATATTGGAGAGAAGAAAATCTTCCCTAAATTATGATAATTGCTTCGTATATTCCACAACACAAGGAACTTTTTACATGTAAAATATATTACTCTGATCGAATACTAGTAAGAATCAATTTGATTTGGTTATTGTGATATAGCGCATTATGAATTTCTTCCGTCAACCCAAATTATTAAGAACATATATTATTGGAACGTTTTGCATCGTTTACGTCAAAGTAATCACAATAGTTGCGGACAATCAATTCATGGCTTCTCTTTCACAATAAATCCCTGAAATTTTTTGATCTTATCTCTTTCAGTTACTAACTAATTTATGCGACTTAACTTCATCTGACTTCTGCTTATTCTCGAAACTCTCAGTTCTAGTTCTTTAGCGCGAAATTGAACAGCGAAATCTCATTAACTACTGAAGATGTCACGAATTAGTCACAAAGGTCAATTAGAGCACTGCCAAATTGAAATAAAAGAAACTTCTCATTTAAATAGACGTAAATAGACAAATTATCACTTATCACTTTTATTACGAAATTATGAAATGATTTTTTTTTACAAATCTTGATAGTAATTTACAAACAGTTCATTCGATAATTCCTGATAAGCACTTTGGTCATTGTACACCGATATCGAAACAACACTAACAGACTTAAAGCGGATTCAAGAGAAATATTTAGAAATTTCTAAAAATTTAAGTTTTTAAAGTTTTTCCGCGCATTGAGTCTTAAGGTTGAACATCGACTTCTTATATGATTAGTCATGAATTATATAAATTTTATTTTTTTTTTATTATATTTATGGAAGATTTTTGGAAAAAAAATTTTTGTGGCTTACACAATCACCACGTGCAATTTAGATATATAGTTTCAAAATTTAAAAAAAGGGGAAAAAAAAGGATTTTATAGTCAAACTTCGAATCTACTTCATAACACCGTAAAAACCATACGCGATTGTAAACACACAAATCACCTCAATCATCACAATTACTATAGTATCATCATTCTCACAATTCTCAACTTATTAAATTATGAAAAACAGAAAATTTTTTAATGAAATTATATTTTCAAATAATAGAAAAAAAACCCGCTATAAAAATCTGCAATAAAATAATTTGACGATCCCATAAAGTCCAGTTAAAAGAAGAAGAGGAAATAACACTCAACTTAACCAAATCGCTTACTTTGGTAAAGCTCAGACAAAGTACTTCGTGTTCACACTGAGCCTTTTCTTCTTTTTTTTTACGACAACACAGTAAATAATCTGTTGTTATTTACTAACAAACTTAAGAAGAAGAAGAGAACGAGAAGGCTTGTAAACAATATCGTTGACAAGTGTGAAAATAGAGGCAAGAAATACAATTGAAAGAAAGTGAAAAAGAGAACAGATACCTTTCACCAGATCGAAAAGAACAAAAGAATTAATTGGAGACGTTACTAACAGCGGCGAAGACGTTGAGAAAAGTTGAAAAATCCCGGATTTCCTTTAGAATTCAGGCATCAATTGTGGAAAATTACAAACAAGAACGAAAATGAATGGGTCTGATAAAATGAAAAAAACGTGCAATGAGGATACACCTGCTAGTAAAAATGCAGATAAAAACAAGCGAGAAATCCTTGCAGTGGTCACAGAATCATTGATTACTGACCCAAACGTTAATCCTCAAAAAATGCGAAAACTTGCTGAAGAACAAGATGCCGAGAAAGAAACATTAAGTCATAATACGGGTTCGGAAGAATTGCCACTAAAAACTGAAAGTAAGACGGTGGTTCGAAACATCGAAAGCACATTGGAAGCTCCAAACAATGTGTTAAGTAAAGCAGAAGAACCAAATTCTATCGCTTTACGCGAACAATTATTATCAACGATTTCGAATTTATATTTAAATGTTAAGCAGCGTTTACGTTTGGATTTCCCACCACGCTGCCTCGACGATTTTGCTTATTGTCAGCGTCATCATTACCGTTCTGATTTGCAGATTATGTCATCGACTATTCACATCCAAAGAGCTTTCGAACAGGGTCGTTACGTCACATTCATTAACATGACTACCGATATTTGTTTACGTGGAGAGTTTCCAAGAGTTGAAATTTTTAGAAAACTTGTCGAATTAATTCTGAGCATCAATTACACAACTGAACAACAACCAAAAATCGAATTACAGTACTGTTATAACAAATGTATTGAAGTATTCTTAATAATTATTCACACTTTTCCGCCATGCTGGCATAAAATGAGAGAGTATTATGTAGAGTTTTTGGATCGTGGCCTCGCTTGTAGCAAATTGTCTTCGACAAAAGAAGCCCTACCCAGCAAATCTACAAAAGTTTGCGATATACTTTTGGATTTACTAGAAGATTTGCTGAAAAATTACTCGCAATCTGATCTTTCATTTCCGGAAAGAGACACTAATTCGTCTGGCGAAGTCAGTTTTTTGTCCAAGTGTTTGAATGAAGATCAATACGAAGAACATGAACGTCAGTTACAAACATATATCGCTTTAAAATTAGATCAGCGCTTGGAACGCATTTTTGTGGCGTTGCGTTCAGTATTGCACATATTGGAATACGATTTAGCCATGTGGTTATTGCATCATAATAAAAATATAAAGGATTGGATTTGTTCGGAAAATCGTCCATTAATAGTAGCGGTGTGTGAGTTAACACAATTCACACGTATGACAAGAATGGTCAGACGCATCTTTACAATATTCAGTGAATCCGTAGCTAAGGGCTTGTGTAAAGCCAGATTGCAAGTCTTGGACCGTTACATGTCTTTGCTTATTATTGCCAGTAATGCCATAGATATAGAAAATACCGTCAATGGTGTTAAATATCCTGTTTTAGGAGAGAAAACGAAGGACTTGATAAAAGTATTTTTTGAAATTTTCGAAGAACATAACCGCCAAGACATAAATAAATACATTGAAAGTATTGAATTGTTGCGTATACCTTTTGTGCGCTACGAATTTATCAACAGTTTTTTATTTGATAATTCGGAATCCTTAAGACCGCGAAAAATTGCTGTCGATATGACAAAGAAACGTTGGTTAAAATATAAACTTCTTGCTGAACTGGAAAAACCTAATGAGGGCATATCGCGCGAACAATTTTTAAATTTGCTTTTGAATGCCCTGCGCAGCTATTCTGATTGGCATGGTTTAAAGACATTTTGGCATATTGTCTTAAAATCGGTGCCAATCACATCTCTTACCACAACTACCGATTGCATGCATATTTTGCCTGATTCTGAAGTATTATCGCTAAAAGAGATAGCAAAAAAAGTAAAGCAATTGGAGACGAAACTTGTAATGACTGCACGCATGTGCAAACCAAAAATTGATTTGCCATTAGCTGACATTTGTATAGATGAAACAATTCTTCGTAAATATCGGGAAGATTTAAAGTTTATAATTAGCCTACATAGTGTTCTACTAAAACAAAAGCAGAAATATACTGAAGTTGATTTCAGTAAATGGTTGAATTTTCTAAATGAATTTGTTGTTGAAAAAACCGCACAAGAGCCTCCGCCATAAATTGCTTTTCTAATTCCACATTTCTTTCCTTTTTATTTGTATATAATACCAATATCAGTATATCAGAGATTAATCTGTATTCTTTGGATAGATTTCACTGTAACAACTGTAACAAACTAAAAAAAACATTTTTTCTTAATTCGAAAAAATTAAACTTAAATAATAATAAAATTCGAATTATTATTTTTTTTACTTTATTATTTTATTTCATTAAAATTGGGTAAAGAAAAATTATTTTTGAAATAATATTAAAAAATGGACTGTTTTCGCAAAGCTCTGTTGCGCGCAGTACAGGTGTTGCAAATTTGACACAAAAATACAAAAATCCCTTAATCACTTAATCACTATCTATAGCTGGAGATACAGGTACAGGTTTTTATATATTTTCATTTTTGCGCGATTGGTGAGTGCCTATTTGAACGAAAGAGCTGAATTTTGGATCGAAACACAAGCAAATCATTTACTAAAAACAACAATGTTTAAAATCAATTCATCACAGAAATCATCACTTGTTTCCTCAGAAAATATTATTTTAAAGATACGTAAAGCTACGTAATGAAAAGATCGAACGAAAAGAATGAAAATTGTTGGAGCCATACTTCATTCCATTTTGAAAACTCGTGTTTCGAAAAAAACACTTTTAAACTTTCAAGTTCCTATATAAGGGCAATCGTTTTTTTTTTTTGCCGCATTCGTCTTTTTATATTAGTCTTGATTGGTTATGGGGTCATCTAAGCCAACAAATAAAAATTGAAAAAAATTGAGAAGTTGAAAAATTCACGCCTTCACGTTATTTCCCAGGAGACCAATATGACTCGGTATTCAAGAATTTTAATTACGAAATACTTTTCTTATATTGTTAACGATGTTCCCGCTTGAATTGAAGGAGTTTTGGATAGCTTTATTGACTCACAAACTGTCTGCAATAATAACCATTTTGAGTTTGGTTTGGCAAACCAGGTTTGTGGCTTAAAAAATGACCTTAGTTTCGCTTGTAAATGTTGAAGCGCTTTCATGAAAGTAATGATTAATCTGGACTTGTTCTGTGGCATCTACGACTGCATAGGACAGGCAGGGAATAAGTCGCCACCTTTAGAATCGTCTGTAAAAAGATAATGCTGACCATTATTTTCGAACGGCAGTAGTTTCTCTGCGATTATTTTTCTGAACACGAAATTTGGCGTACATTCTTTTTTGTAAGCTGACGGTAAAATATAAAAAGAGAGATGCTTAAGGGGTTGGTACATTATTTTTCAACATATATACAGAAGTTTATTGCGGATTGAACTCCTTTGGTTTTTTTGACAATCGTAAATTTTTAACATCTTAGCCAAATAAGGAATTGTTAGAATTGTGGAGTTTTGCAATGATTCTGACTGTTAATAATGATAGTAATAATAATTAATCAGCAACAAACCGAGCGAAATTTTAATCTCAATTGAATGCAATCTTGTAGCCATTTCAAAGTCCGCATCTTTATATAGCTACCATCAAAGTATAATGGATCCGGATCTTGTCAACTTACTCCCTTTTGTGTGCATTAATTATCGTTTCAAATGCACGGTATGTACTTTCAATTTTAGTTATATGATATCCACTATCGGATCCTCAACCTAAAGCCATTTGGAGCTTCCACGTTCAAAAAAAATTTGACAAAAATCTGAAGCTTACCACATATGCTCTTTATAATTGTCTAGAGGTCAAATTTGAAAATAGAAGTAACGTGCTCAACCCCAGTTGACAACGTATGATGCTTATCTACTACAATATTTTTTATATTAAACGCGTTTCAAACAAAGGCAGCAACTGACATTATCTCAGTTAACGAAATATTTTTAAATGCTGCAGATGGGACAAATTCAAAATGCTTGACGTCACCAATAACATCATTTTCCCATTAGCTTTACTTTGATTTGATTACTTAACATTTTAAAGGAAAAATTGAAATATAATTAATTACTAAAACTGTCAAACCTTATTTGGGTTTTCGGCAAAACCGAAGCATGGGAAAAATCACTTATCTTTCCCTTATCAAAAAAATTAATTTATATTGATAGCGATAGATATTTAATTCGTTAATACAGTAGCCTTTTATTTACCATTTAAAATTAACTAAACGAACAACATTTTAACTAATTAAACCAGTAATTTATTGCGACGTTACATCAACAAGTTACCGGAATAGTAAATTATTAGATAAAATTAAATTTAAAATCTAAGCTTGAAATGGCTTTTAATTGTGCAGAATGATACGATAGCAATAAAAAGCATTAAATTAATTTACAAAAATCATCCTCTTTAATAAATCGTATAAGTCTCTAATCATTTTCGTAATCAATATACTTTTTAGGAAAATCAGAAATGTGCTTTTTTTAGGATATAACAAACAAGTCTTGTCATGCTTTCGTCAGCAACTGGCAATATGAAAAAAACAAAACTCAACAAGTCAATGATTGATGTAAAATGAATAATATCGATTTAGATAAGAGCGAATAAACAAATCTCTTACCAAAGAATAAATACGTAAACAATAGTAATGAAAAGGAGGTAGAAAAATTTGTATCATATGCGGAAATAAATTTCCGCCTTTTTTTTGGATAAGCAAAATATTGAAAATTTCAAGAGAAAAACAATTTAAAAAATTATAGTCGATTGTGCCGACTCTTAAAGCTTAATCCTAAAAAGCTCGAAATTTCGCTACTCTAATCTAATATCGCGGAAAACTTTATTGTATAATTTATGAATGGTGAGCAAGATAGTCAGAAAGTAAAATGTATTCTGTTTATATTACACCGTAGGCGTGTTCCTCAATCGATTTTTCCAATTTGAACACTATATTTATACATGAACTTTGAAAGTTTTTCCTAAATTTAATCCATACGTAAGCATATACACAGGTAAACAGACGGACAGAAACTCAAGATAGAAAATCAAGATAGGGAATAGTAAATTGATCCTCTGTCCTTTTGGTTACTGAGCAGCGATGTGTACGATCGCTTTAGAGAATTTTGTGCGATAAACATCCGCGTGTCCGAGGGCTATAAGGGGTCGACCGCCATTCATTTTGACTGAGATAATTTGACGCAAACGGAAGAACTAGTTTTTTTAGAATTTAAGAATAGAGATCAATAAAGTTTGTTTGAATGAAGCCCAAATCAGTCTAGTAGTTTAAACTCCGAATGAGAGATCTTAAATAGGTAAAGAAAACTAGAACACCTCAGACATCAAGACATCAAATTGTAAGAACCAATATTTATCATTTCCGAAGACGAAATACATAAGATATTCTCTTCCTTACATAATTTGTGTGAGTATGGTCGATTCTTTCTTTTTTGTGCAGGATAGCTAGCAGAGTATACGTGGAAATTTTTATACAATTAAGAAACTCATTTTTTTTGGCTTCCGAGAACAAGTGTTCTCAGTTTGCGAAGCACTGGAAGAGTGCCCTTTGAGAGATTTGAGTCATTTTCAGTACCAATATGTCAAGTGTAAAGCCGATATGTTCATTTTTGCGGCAATGAGAATGTTTACCAGATATACTGACTACCGGGCATACTTAAATCGATTTCAAATTTAAAGTTGATCAAGAATAGATATGCTTAATAGGAATTCCGAAACTTATTTCTGGATGATGCAAACAATTTGACCTTCCCTTTGTGGCGCTTATAAAACTAGTTTATTCAAATTATTTTTCATTGCTAGCCGCTACTTCTTCCATCTTTTAGGTAGAATATGAACTCAATGCGGGAAAGGCAACTTTAAGTTTTAAGTCTAAAGATCTCTTTTTTGGGTGTCTTAATAAGAATGCAAACCTCGCTCGAACAGGCAATAAGTCATCGATTGTCACTAGTATTAATCAAAAAGTGTAATGCGTGCTGGTAACAGCGACGAAGATAACACATTCGAGTTTATTGCTACCGTTTCGTGGGCAAATTTTGTTGTAAAGAGACGAATTTCATTATACTGAGAATTGTTATTACAATTTTTGGTACATTGCGCCCGTCACAATTGCATCAGGTGCTGTTGGCAACCCTCTTTAGTGATGGTTTTATTTACTTGAGTCGCGTTAGACATTCAGCTCTTTTGTCGATGTTAAGTTATTTGGATTTTGTATATCGTAATGCATTTATTGTTCAGCATCCGTAAGCATTTATACTTTTACTTACACAAGAAATGTTACGTTTTGCGAAAATAATGATATTTTCGCATGAAAATTTTCATTGTTAAAAAGAACATTTCTGGTATAACGACGACGAAAAATACAACATTTATGTGAAAACTGGAAACTTACTTGTGCATCTTATATATATTTATGGCGAATTTTGAATACCCATACAAGCAAGCATAAGTAGAAAGTAAATCGAAAAGTTGTTTGTTTGCAATCCAGGATGTCCAGGACATTCATCTATCCGAACCTTATTAATATAATAATGACATATGGAACGCGTGGGTATCAAAAATTACGATAAATATTACTTCGATTACTGTTACATGTTGCAAGTTATCGCCAAAAATATTCTGAAATCATGTTTCTCATGTTTTTTATTTCATTGTAGAGATGTTTATGAATCATTAACATACGTTTTCAACCTTTATTAATTTCAACAATTTATGTGATGTAATCCATTGCATAGACAAATAAAAATTTTAAATCGTTCGGGAATCTTAAAATCTCTGAGAATGTATTTAGAATATATTCACTCTCCGCAGGTTCTGATACCTATTTTTGAATTCAACAAAGGGAAGAACTTATCTCGCACAACTGCATTCTTGCTCCTTCGATATTTCGCGAAATCCAACTTTTAATCTGGAACTTTATATCCCTTAAAACACATGTTTCTGAATTCTCTAAGAAAAGAAAGATTGAAAATAAACTACTATTGAGATTATAATTTAATTTTTTTAATTGAATTGATGGTTGATATGCCTCTTTGGTTCCATCTAATGGCTCATCTACACTATATCATGGTTTTTTGCTTTGTATTATTCACTTTCTATCTTTCCCCGATACTAAGTATTTTTGACGCACACGGCGATCTGTTTAAATCTCAGAAAGACTATGTTATGTACATTTCAATAAAAATATATGTACCGAACATACCCTCTAGTGAGCGCAAGGGTTGAAAATAACATTATAGGCAGAATAAACGCACCTATATGATGCAATTAATAAATTTAATTATGATGAAAATGTTTCACTTACGTTTTTGGGTAGAAAAGCTTTGTTTATTTACAAACAATATAGGCGTTTATATAAATGTAAATTATGTTGTAAACACCTTACACAATCACTTATTAAACAACATGCACGCACACCTCACCACTTTATAGACATTAAAAGGATTTAAACGTAATTCATGCTGTAATTCAACATCAACACATGTACGTCTGTGAACGAAGATGAAAAATTAATAGTTCAATTGTTCTTTTTTTGTTTTTTTTGCTTATTTTTTAATAAAGAATTTTCTTAATATCAAGCAATATTGGTTTTTAAAATTTAATTGAGAAGAGAATTTTCTTAATTATAATTACATTTGATTAATATGTATTTTACGCCTTTAACTTGAACTATCACTTGCAATATTTGAAATTATTTGCAATTTGTTTTTTAAAATGAAATTATTTTCAACTTTTCCCATTACGACCGTTCACGTTGTTTAACAAATGATAACTGATTTGCTTACCATCGTGTACTGTCGTTTTTTAACTGCTAACGGCCACGACAGGATTACAGACTAAACAGAACAAAAAAAAATTTTACTATAAAATTTATGTGTATGTTCGTTGCTGCTTTTGTACTCCCCTTAAATATGCTATTGTAAGCGTTTGTTTTGAAAACACAACATGTTCGATGTGCTTCAGTCATGTTGGTTATGATTGCTTTTATTTTGTTAAGAAGACAGAAAAATTCCCGGAAACTGTCTGTTTCGAGTATGCGTAGTTTATGTTTATGGCTACGTTTAGCAGAGATTTAAATCATACGCGTTAATTTCAAATTAGAAGTTGGTACCAAGCACAATCAGATACTCTCGACATACGGAATAGCTGTAATAAATCCAAATCGAATTGAAATAGCGTTCGATCTGAAATAGCATTAAGCAAATTCAAAGGTCATTGCACATAAATTAAATGAAACACAAGGAAATGATTCGGAGGAATTGTAATCTCCAGAGGGCTGAATATGTTTCCTTTAATGTGTATAATATTGCAATGTATCTCATTGGAAAAGTTGGTCCCAAAATGTCCTTTTTTTATAATGATCAATTACTCAGGGCGGGTCTCAATAGTTGTAATATGACAATGGTTAGAAAGAAGTGGGAAGGGAGGTAAATGAAGTCACGGTCTGTCCTATCGATCGGTAAATACTAGGTCTTTATCGAGTGAGGACGATCAGACGAATTAGTCGCTCTCGGAACTAAATAAGGTGAAAGAGGTGAAACAATATAGTGTGAGGGCCTTAAAAAAATTCTTCTGAAACCGAACGTAACGTCCTTCTGGAATCTATTCATTGGTTGTAGACTACTAACTATCCCTTGAAATTCTACTAAAGTCATTTTTCTGAATTTTTAAAATGATTGAAAAAGTTGCATCAAATTTTAATTCAATAAGGGATTTACGGCTCTCAAAATATTGAAAAAGGCATCGTCCAAAGCGCCTGTTTTTGAGTGATGTAAATTGTTAAAAAAAACTTGTTTCAAACTAATTCATATTCAAATTAATTAATATTCTGGCGGTCCTTCCATTTGTACCAACATGCCAAGAAAGCGAAGCGTTCGACGTTGAGAAATCGCCATCTAAAGATTAGACACCATTTTGACATATCGTTTGCATGAATACTATTGAATGCGTCCCTTCTTCTTCTTGCACTGCGCTGGCCCGTCGCCACTCTTTTATTAGCTTAAAACAAGTAAAAACATTACAATCTGGCAAACCCGATATTTCAAATCCATACATCACCTTGATTAATACAATTCTCCATTTACTTACGTGAAAAAGTCGTACACATTATGTCGTCTTTCCACGTAAGGGTATGGGTTTCACGGAAGCGCTTGTAGAGAGCTTGGACTTTGCTGCCATAGAAAATAGACCTACGTGGCCCAAATGAAACACTAAAAATAAAATTTTTATCATACGAAGGTTTATTTTTCACGAAAAAAATAGGCCTATTCGGGTCCTAAAAATAGGCCTATGTGGTTTAAATTGAGTACAGTTCATATTTATGTCAAATTACTATTAGCATGTCATTTTCATCATAAAATATCAAAAATTAGAATTTTTTACCATATAAAAGCTTACTTTCCATAAGAAACGTTCGACGGGAGGAATCTTCGAAAAATATTCTACGGCAGCACATAAGACTTTCAATTGAAAACAACGAGGTATAATCTGTTCTTTTTTCAGGTGAAGCCATATTTGTAAGGCTTTAACTCTAACATGAGCTGATATATCGTTAATGTGCATTAACAGATTTTCCAGAAAATTATCGCAAACCTCTTTTATTTCTTCCGTTATTTCTAAGTCGCTTCGCATTGCACTTTTTATGAACTTACAAAACAGTTTTCAAAGAGACGTACTAATGTGCTATCTATTCTCGAAGTGATATGGCGGTTGAAAATGTTTTCTACAAATGATAAAACTAAGAACTTTAGTCCATTACAATAATTTGATATAGAAATCAATTGTAACAAAGTTTGACCAGCAAGGTTTAGTTGTTGGGGCGAACACCCCATATAAAGGTGCTCATAAAAAGTAAGTCTTTGCATGGCAGAAAGGTCTAATTTTTAATATATTGCAATGAAAGTTACGGAAAGATGTTAGTCTTACATAAAGATTTTGCTCACAATGTTCGGAGGTTGTGGCTTTTTATGAAAAACCAGTGCACTTTTACAAGGCAAAAATTCTAATTTTTAGTATTTTAAGTGAAGAATTGGACTATACGATATACAGTGTGTACAATATTTAACGACCAGCCTTATCCAACTATAACTATTATGGTTTTATTGATTTTCCAAAGGAGAAAACGAAAAAAATGAAATTCTTAATTAAAAAGTAATCTTCGCAATAAAGAATTTAAAAAATTTCTAATATATACGGTATTTTTGTAACCATTACATAAGAATATTTGAAATTTCAGCAAATCTAAATAGTAGGCACACTGTTCTTCACCATTTAAAGGACGTCTGTAGAAAGAATACAGAATAATAATGATAATAGAAATATTTCTGCTTCCTGACTTCAAATATTACTTCTACCTCAACATTGCGTCTCCATCGACCTGATTAGCACTTGGCGTTAATGTAAGTATTCCTTGAAAGCTCTCTTCGAATAAAGTTACTTTAATACCTCGTACTAAATCTTTATAAGTATCTTGTACTTCTGGTGAGTCTTGATTTAGTTTAGCAATCGCTTCTACGAAGGCGATATTTTTAGTATGACAAGTTTCTATTTTCCTTCCAATTCCTCCTCTTTCCGTCCTGCCGACACCACTACCGGTAGCTTTCGTTTTTAACTGCTTCTTCGATGTGCTTTTCCTGCGATTTTGCCAAGGCCACTTTAACTCCAGAGAGATTTCGTTCCAAGAATTTGTATTTATTTAACATGCCAAAATGCTAGTTGCCATCGATTCTTGTCGAAAAATATCGAAATTGCAATTTTTTTCAATTCAATACAATTTTCAAATGCAGCGACATATGGAAAATAGTTACAAAAATGGTCTTATCAAATCAATTCTTAATAGCGTACGGCCTTGAATCAAAATACGCCAGTATACTAAATTTCGTCAAAATATCTTAAAAATTGCTATCTGTAGGTTGAACAAAAGAATACAGGACCATACATTAGACAGACAGATAAAATGAAATCGATTCAGAAAATGATTTTGGCTCGTTCGATTGGTCTATCTGCAAGCTTTCTGGATGTTACATAAATCCGCACAAACTTATAATGCCCTACACCACAGGTGTGGTATAATGTTTAACGATAAATAGAATTGAAACCGCTTGAACTTGAACGTGAACTTTTTAAAGACATTGTACCACTTTGTTGCCCACTAGTATTAACATCGAATAAAATCTTTTAAATGCTACTAGAAACTTAAGCAAATTTTGCGAATATTCCAAATTTTAATAATAGTTATGGATGAGAAACCGATAAAAATGTACGAATGATTTCTTTAAGTAAAAATTTTTTGGTCTTGAAAATATTTGTTGAAAAAGCAATTGGTGATTGAGATCGAATCTGAAGTCTTCTATACCAAGGGACAAGAGAAGATTTAAGCTGCAGATGGGAGAACGTTAGAAATCTGTAAAGTCATATCTGTAATTGTAACTTAATGTCTCTAAAGAAGACAAGAATCTTCTGTGCTTATGCGCTATGACAGACTTAATCAAGGCTTCTAAGAAGAAAAAAACAAACGCAATTTCTTATCTACTTAAAAATATCTTTTGTGTTTATTGCGGACTAAGATACACTCACATTTAGACTCCACACTCCGCGTTATCTATTATATAAAAGCGATTAATCTTTTGTGACGGATAACATCTTGGGGGTTATGTTGCATATTGAGTTCTTTTATTTATATATTTTTAGAAAATTGTTCTTTTCTTCAAAAATAAGGAAATGAATGAACGAATAAAAATGTGTTTGGAAGTTCGACAATATTAACATGAAACTCAATTAGATGAATAGTGACAAGCAAGCAAAGTGGATATCAACAATACCTCGCATTGTGTAACGCTGAAAACAAAACTAATAACTAAAGCGTTAATGAATTAATTGTGATCACCTTAATATGAAATAAAAACACAGAAAGCTATACAATACAAGGATGTTTTCACAACATGTCTCGAAGAAGCAATTCGTGTACAGATTGAATACTTGTTTCAATCCATTACATGATAAATAGGATAAAGAATAAAAGTAGTTAACTAACCAGATCCTTTTGAGGATGACATGGTGAGTTTGTAGCAAGACATACTTGTGTGTTGCAGCAATTCTTTCCATCATTCATACTGAAAGTAAACAGACGTGAAAGTTTGCAAATGAAGCTAGTAGGAATTCACGTCCCGATGTAATTAAATTATTTCATTATCAATTCATTGTGCAGGCTATTAACACTATTTCTTCAAAATTCTTTAAGCAGAATTATAATAAAGACAATATATACACACACACGTAAACACGTAATAAGGCAAAGAATAACATCCAGAGCTCAAGCAAAGAGGGTCGAGCAAAACCTGCCCAATATTTTAGTTCTAGATCAGATTTAAAGTTAATGGTTTAATTATTGAACAGAATCAAGTTCAGCATTTTACACCATCAATGACAGCATCGAATTACTTGCAATATGAACAAAGCTACAAAACCCTAAAAAGCACGCAAAGAAGTTGGAGTAGCAGTATTCTTGATGTGTGGAAAGTTATCTCAGAAGAGCAAATATCCAAGGGATACCTCTTCATCAATCGCTTCTGACATATCACGTATAACCTAAACGGCAACACTTGCTAATAAAATCTAAGAACGTATCGTAAATACTTAAGTTCGAATTAAATTCCAATAAAATTTTAAAATTCTTTTTTATCAAAATCAACTGATCGTTTATTTCAGCGATAAAGGGAAAAGTGATGACAATCAAAAGTTGTTGCATCTATTTCCTTGCAAAGCGTTACAATTTCCGTTTTTATCGTCTTCGAGTGATAAATGTAACCATTGTAAGCTGATATTACCGCAATTTAACCCAAGACGCTATGAAATTTTCTATATTTTTTTAAATATTTTCGAAACATTGGATCTTTTGCATAAAATTCTGCATTTTGACCAAATGGTTGCAAAAGGATGCACTTTTTTCATTTTTTTACTACTGAAGTCATATGTTTCTTAAAAACCTATCCAGCTAAATCGGGAAAGGATTCCTAGTTTTTACCGTATTATAAGAATTATTTCCCATCCACGAAACTGCGAACTTTTAAACTTTTAAAATCATTTCTCTAACGCTGCCCAACTAAAGATGTTCGTTAAGTATATAAACATGAAAAAATTAAAGAAGTAAAGATGTGGGTCTCAATATTATTTTTAAGAGTAACATTTCAAACGTAAAGACTCATACATAAGCGGTCGGTGCAGAAAATCTACTTTGAATCATTTCATGGCTTCCATACGATTTTTTTAGCTAGTTTTCCTAAAATCACAATTTAAATGTAGGATGTTTCAAACTCTGGCGGCGCACTCTGGTCCCAAACACCCTTTTTTCTTGAACAAAAGTATTAAAATTTAGAATAATAAAATTGACGGTACCGATCAGAACGTTGTGCTCGCCGCGTGATGAATAAATTTGAATTTTGTTCGACACTTTCACTAACAGCATAATATAACATTATAGGTAAACCTTCATTAAGCTGTCACAGGCTCAGTTTCTTGAAATTTCTTTTCAGTTTTGCTCATAGTGCACTCAAATGAAAGATTATGCCGACCGTAAACTGCTCGGGAAACGTACCAGCAGTTTTGTAGTCAATTTTTGCTACTTTCACATGTTCAACGGCTATGAAACGATTCAGATTGTAAAATTGCAAGCGTTGCACTAAACATGTGATGAACTAGTACATAAAATAAGGTTACCAAATACGGATCATGAGATGGACTAGCCTATGTTCTATGATGTAAACTGGTGAAGAATAACAAGATCTTTGCAAATTTAAATTTTGATTCGTAATTTTATTTGAAAAAGAACGCATGTCTTTAGATAGGAAGAAGTGGTAAAAACTTTTGGTATTTTATCATAAAATAAAGAATTGTATTGGGCCAAGTGATCAAGGAAATTTAAAGCTCTGCCTTGTTCGCCTATAATGTTCCTATCTGATTCAATTAAATACTATTTAAAATTTAAGCACGAAATTGAAAGGATTTACGAGTTTAAGACGCGTAGTGAAGACGTAGTCAAGACTATTCACATCGAAGTCTGTGTGAAACAATTATTCCCATATCATGTAAGTAAACCTTCTTCGCTTACTAAAAACGAAGGCAAGCTAAAGGATGCTTTATAATGAATGTTCATAAAACACTCCAGCATAAAACAGTTCATGTACTTGCGGCAAATTAATATCTATACGCGAAACCTTTGCCATAAAAATAATTGCTTTGCGTTGGTTTTGTGCCCTTCGCCATAACCCTTCAATCACAAATATTTCGTGAACGTTGCTTGTTTCACTTTTCAAATTGTCGCTGCAATTGTCAGCATCAGTTTTGTCAACTTTTATAATATACACACACGCGCACACTTATACGTGCACACGCGTATATAATTGTGTGCTTTCGCACTAACCACTATCACTTCGATACAACGCTACGTCGAAAAGCGTTGCAAAGATCATTAGTGTGAAAAAAAAGCTGCACCTCCATACATAAGTCTATGCATAGTTCGTTGCTATGACAAATTTTATTAACCATTGTTATAGTTTACCTCTATCTAGTATTAGCATCTAACATATTTTTATTGTCGTTGAAGTATACAAATTTAATGATTCAATTTGCGACATCTAAAAGTAAGAATGTGAAGACTTTTGTACTTTCTTAATGTAATTTGTTTAACTAAGATTGCAAGTTTTTATTTTTTATAATCATATGGACAATAACGCAATAATTAGTCAAATAAAAATAATTTTATGACACCTCTCTTTTTAGTCTCATGAACTACCAAATATTTGGTTACTACCATATTCTACTGAATAAGTATCAAATAGCAGTTTACAATTTGGATGATATCAGTCTTAATTGATACATTAATAATTCTTGCTAAAAAATTATCGCGATACGAGGGAGCTCATGTAACGAAGAAATTAATTATGAAACTGGTCGGAGTTATTCTTCAATACGTTTCAAATGCTTAAGTTCTTAGTCATCTTAAGCCCATTGAATATACTCAAGAGAAATCCTGATGCGTTTTTTATACTTTGAGTTCAGATCCCATGCTCTTCTTACCAGTTTGTTGGTTTTTCAAACATTGATTTACTATGCTTAGGGTTATGTAATCAATATCCATTTATATTTGCAAAGCATTAAAATAATTTTATAAAGCGACCAAAATATTACAAACTGTAAAAAAGATCCGATTTAAAAACATTTCACAAATGTTCCATCGAAGTCGCATATTACCTGTATTTTCTTGGATTCCAACAGATTTCTCACTGAATAAGTAGCAAAAACAAAATTTAACAAAACTTTAAATTGCACCATATATATCTAAAACAATAAGAAAAATTGAATATAAAAATGATATAAAAAAGTTTTATTGAGGAATTTTCTTAGCAATCTTTTTACTTTTGTTTATATTTTAAAAACTCCATTATCTAACCTAGCATGAAACTTAGAAGTTCCAGTTTTAAATGCAAACTTTACCATAGGATTTGAAAATGCAATAAAAAGTTTAATTAATTTTCCTTCTTAGCGTTGATTCTAATTTAGGATCATATTTTCAAAAATAACCCATTGAATCAAAAATATATACGACAGACGTCAATATTTTATCTCGACTTTTGCACACACCTTTAGTTAAGAAGATAACGCATTGTTCAAAAAGTAATTATTGAAAATAATTCAAATGGCTGTGGCCTTAGTCCATATAAAATGGGAATCTGTCGTTCCGGCACTCCCATATGTTCAATGCCGATCATGTCGAAATATTGTTGTGAAATTTTGTTCTTACACTGTGATGACGACGCAACGCGCAAAAAAATGTTAAAAATGGCGACCGTCATGAAACATATTTTTCATAAAGAGATTTTTTTGAATGAACGCATTATATGAGGGGTAATCGCAAAAATAGTCCGATCCAACTTGTAGACTGAATAAAAAAATACATGAGAAGGCATCAGACAGACGCGAAGGTAAACAAACAGACAAATTGATTCCATAAACGATTCGGAATCGAAAAACACAAGAACAGGCGGGCCTATGGAAACTTTTTCTGGGAGTTTCTTACATCCGCCTGTACCAAAAACGGGAGTTTATAAAAGTGTGGTAGAGTATAAAAAGGCGAATAAAAATTATTCTAAGTAAAGTGTAAAGAAAAGTTTCTTTTAAAATAAGCTTTTATTTAAGTGAATTAATTAATGAAAAACAAATTCTGTGCGAATCACTTTTATGTGACTATGCATAAAGACTAGAACTTTTAAAAAACAGAAACTATTCTAAAACAACAAAATATACAAGATCAACAAGAGTTTAATAAATAGACAAGGGTTTCCCGAAAAGTGAAGAAGACATACCTAAAAAATTAACTAAAGGGTATTAAAAGGAAAATATTAGAGATATAGAAAATAATCTTTACACCCTACAGCACTTGTTGTACAGAGTACTACAAATTTGTGCAGATACATTAACACTCAGAAGGGTTCAGTTACTTTTATGTGACTACATATACAAGCTTGGAACGTTTGAAAAGTTTAAATTTTTACACATTAAAATCTTGAAATCCTTGAGTTTTTATTTGTAGCCACATAAAAGTGACGGAAACAACATTTATTTTCCATTTTTTAAAATTTAATTTACTTAAATGAAACCTTATTTTAACAAAAAATTTTTATATAATTCATTTGAAAATTTTTTTTAATGTTTAGCGTTTTTATTTTTTTTTACTTCATACGTTCACAATTTTATGATATGTGTAGTGATTCATGTAATAATTTTCTTGCTCTAATAAAAATATTACCGCAAATTACTTTCATTTTTATTTACGCATTACTTTATTGTTATTATCACTATTATTATTTTTATTATTATAACATAAAAAATATATATATTTTTAGACTAAACAAAGAAAAGTAAATAAGCAGTTGCAACTAAGACTATTTCCTCATTTGTGACTTTAATGTATATTTCTCTAATAATGGTTTTGAAGAGTTGGCAGCTCTATCCTTCGCGACCTAAACGTATGATAAAACAAAACTTTATTTAATAGAGTGCTATTGCTGTGAATATTTGTCTCCACTTCGATGCCGGGTGCATAAAGTTTTTGAGAATCAAAATAACAAATTAATATTATTAGTATTGCTTTCGTAAGTATTAAAAAGCAAATAAGTAAAGAAGCTAGTAGCAAAACGCACCAACACCAACAGATATTTTAGCAAAAATCTACAATAAATAAATTTATTTTAACAAATTGTCATATTTGTGAAAATCGTTACAGATCTTTAATGTTGCAAATAATATTAAAAATAAATAAAACTGTGCTCTGTTTAAACTCAACGGTATCGAATGCCTAAACCACGACCATATTTCACGAAAATTAAAATAAAAAGTGATTTGTATTGTTCTCGTAAGTATTACAGACGGAAATATTGCTAATATGAAGCTAATAAAAAAAAAAGAAACAATTATTAATACACCATGCTTTCTAAAAATTTTACTTAAATTTATTTCCACAAACTAATTTTGTGAATTTCGTCATAGACCTTTAGTGTTATGAGTAATAATACAAGCAAACCACTCTTTTTGCTCACTTGCTCCCTTCGTATTCGTGCTGATTAACTAAAAGAAAACTTAAGTTAAAACGTTATAGTCAGACAAAGCCGACCATTAAATATCGCACACCAATTTGCATAATACAGTTCTTCACTTGCTCCCGTAATAAAACGTGAAATATTTTACCTCGCTTCCGTATAAAGGAATGGTTTTCATCGGAGCTCTTATATGAATGAGCAGCTAAAGCCTGAACTGACATAGTTCACATTGAATACATTTAATTTCTCTATCAAAGATCTTCTTATCCTTCCACTATTTCAGTTATAAGGTTCTAAAAATGAGTCACCGTTATCACATAAAGATTTAATTTTCATGAGAACCCCATTCCCCGGATAATTTTTAAGTCAATTTACTACAGCAAACCAATTTTTATTATAAAATATTAAGGATTAGATCTTTTTACTATATAAAGATTTACTTTATTATATGAAAGGTGGTTCAAAATATGGCGCAACTCGCTACAAACTTTTTCAAAATACTAGTTCTTACCGATTTTTCTCTAAAAATATTTGAAATTTCATTTTCAAATGGGGTATAGTAAATGGAATGGTTGCAACAATGGTCCGATGAAATCAATTTTCAAAAATTTTCAAATATTTGTCATCTTGCACATTTTTGGGAAATAACTAAATATGTGGTTAAGGGAAATTTTATTTAAATTTGTTTTCGGTATTGGTGTATCCCATCCGTTTGCATTAGAAATAGGGCTGATACTTCAAACTCCATTGTGCAGCAAATGTTCAAATCGGATACAAATTAAATAATAAATCTAGAATATTTGTCGACAATTAGGTAATAGATAGAAGAAAAAAGAGCGCTAAATTATTATGAGAAAAACAAAAATATTTGATTTGCCAGAGCATAGAGCGATAATATATCTGCAGCGGCTGCAGCGAGTAAATCCCAAAAGAGAGTATTGTAAATATATTGCAAATGACGTAATTGGTGGTTTATCTATACTTAAGTTGACTTTATATGTTTTCTATATTATTTTTAAATAGTATTTTTAAATATTATAATAGATAAAATTGAAAAATATTGATTTTTTTTTAAATTTGTACTCATAAGTTGTGGCAATTCAACTATTGCCCAATATCTCTATTATTTCTCAAAAAGTAGCATGGATATCATTTTACCTAAAAATTGTAATTTATTTATAAAATACTCTTTAAATTTACATATAAAAAAATCATACATCGTATTATACAATTATTATTTAAGGTTTCACGACATGACCAGAGAAATAAATGGACGTTTTATCTCGTATGGCGAAGAAAAATGGATGATCGACTCTGAATACCTTCTGATTTAAATTCAAACTCATTGGTACAATTTTCAAATCTGAAATCAAGATACGAAAATCCTCAATAAGGTTGGCTCAACGCACAGTTAAAGTTAATTAAAAAAAGGAAGAGCAAAATACTTACAAGTAGCAGCGGCAGCCTCTGATCCAGCTTCGTTAACATCCAAGAAAGCTTTGTGCTTAGCTTCAGAAATCCTTTGTGGCACAGAGGAGACAAATAAACCTCTTAGGTTAGCATTCGAGGAAAACATCGATGCGATACCCATCTAAAAAGCAATTAACTCGATCTATTTAAAACGAAAAACCACTCCCATTTCTAATTTATGTTACCTTCTTTAACGGTCCCTTCAAATCCATTTCGAATTCTATATGAAATCTCGGTAAAAATACATCAACATGTTCACCTTCCATTTTTTCCGTTATTTGACTTATATTGAAAACACTTAATTTCGATTCTAATTTTTGTAGACCATTAACTTCCTTTGGCAAAACAATAAGCATTGAAAGTTCAGAATTCTCGTAAGGCATCTCTATAGCGGTAGCCTCCAATTCAGGTAAATCGGCATAACGAAAATAATCATCTTGATACATCAGATCAACTTCGAATTGATCGTTATTAAGGGCGTAAAAAGTGGATTTACGTGTCGATGATTCACTAAATTGCCGGCTCCATTTGGCCTTAAAATAAATAGCATTTATCAATATAGCACTGGTATCACTATCCACAGCATCGGTTTGCAGAAGATTTTTAATTTTGTCATTAGTTTGCTGTTCTACCCAGCCATTAATTGTCGCCACTGATCCTGTGGCATCCTCAAAATTTAAAGATTCTGCTGAAGTATCAAAATACTCTTTAGCAGTTTTTTGAAATGTTCCAGAAATCTTTAAATTTTGGTTCACAAAAATGCGATTAGCTATTTTCAATAATGGACCGTCTTTAGCATTCGTAGGCGTAAACGATGACTTCACAAATTCACCATATTTCTTAATTACGGCATTCTTATCGCCATCGCCCAATTTCAAAACTTTGCGCATTTCCTCAGCTGTTTCACCTTCTGCCCCAAGATATGCTACCGTCAGACAAGTTTGTATAGAAGCAGGTGAAAATACCACATTTTGATCAACACGATTATCAGCCACAACAGTAAAAAGATCCGCAGCAAACAGATTATAATTGGGCGCAACAGAAGCTGCGGTGGAATTAGCCATTATTGTATGTAACGATACTGCAACGGCAAACACAAATAGTAACCAATCTGTAAGAAAATAAATTATTTGGCTAATTTTAGAATTGTTTCTATTTGCACTATTGTTGGCGAAAATGTTTACATTCAAACTCCACATCTGCTTAGAACCCTTTGAATAAATGCTTAAATGAACACATGATTTTGACTTTCTTGGTATCACAAATGAAACAAATTTCGTTATCTTTTTTCATATTGATATTCCGTACGAGTCATTTCAATGAATTATTAGTCATTTGATTACTTTTATAGTAACAAAAGCACGAGTAGGTTTAGACTGACTTTACCGTTTGCAACACCCACAAATGGTTTAGATAATATTCCAAATCGACTTCGAAGTCGTGAGAATCTATATACAGATATTTAGCTGAAATTTCTTAAATTCGTTCCTACTAGATTGACATACAATAGATACAGTGCATTAATTTTCTTAGTATTATTATTTTCTTAGTAGTAAAGTCAACGAACCACAGTTTGCAAATTAAAGTACATAACAAACTAAAGTTTAAAAATACTTACTAGAAATACCCAAAAATTAACGGCAAAAGCTGGGTTATTGATCAGCCAAATAACACTTTCCCAATTATTAAAATGCCTTCAAAATTTGTGTACACGCTTGATGGGTATTTGAGATACGTCACAATTTGAATCTAAGCTTTTTGTGTATTGTAAGAAACTTCAGCACATATCGACTTGAAATTTGATATAAATGCAACGACATTACTTTCGCTTTAAATCGAATCTTGAATACTCATCACCTTAAATCAAAAATTTGAAACCGAAATAAATCTCGAAAATCTTGTACGTAATTTCAGATCTTTATTTAAAGTTAAAAAATTTAAATTAAAGTCGGATCGTATCCCTAAGGCCATTTACAAGCGTACGTTTGCCAATTTTCAGCTTCTTATTCGATATATTTCAATATTCAAGAAATAATATATTGACGGGAAAGTGCTCTCTGTCACGTCAAGACAAGCAGACAAAATGCATCATATGAGGCCTTATTTAGCATATCTCTCACTTGATGCAGGACGAATAAATTAGCATGAGATATAGCACGAGTTCGAGAAAGGAAGTAACGCATCAGTTGCTTGTAAAAACCGATTGGAAACGTTTGGAAATGAAGTTGTAAATGTTCGGACAAGTGTGTTTTGCCAAATGTCATTTCATAGATTTCGGTCCTAATCCGGGCGGCATATTGGAGAGTAAGCCACTTCTGACCACTAGAGCAAGTGCACAGGGACTCAGCATCCACTATTCGACTACTGAGAAACACATCAAAAGTCTTGAATTCAAATGTAATATATAAAATACGACAGTATTTGTTCGTCAATATAATATATAAATCCTACAAAGGGAAAAATAAAGTAAAGTGAAAATGTGATCACGTAATTGCGATCGTTCGTAATCAACGAGAAAGTAGTGGTATTTTGCAAATTTATTTGTGGATTGAAAGTCCGTCATTCGTCTCTAAGCAACTGTAGCCTCATAAGGTCAACTTACTATTATCATCACAAGTCGAAATTCGTAATAGATGACGATTTGAGGTTAATATTTATAAAATATTTTCCGGAATTTCATAAAAAAAAAATATTTTCCGAAATTTCATAAAAAAAAGGGTCGTTGGCTTCTTGAAAAAATTGTTACTAAATTTTAATGTAATAGCCTTAATCAGACCAGTAAACACGGCCTTTTAGCTGTTGTAATGCGACTGCCGAAGGCTTTAGCAAATTTAATATATGTTGCTACGTCCTTAGAAAAGGCAAACTAAATATAAGAAACCCTCTATATAATATCTAGATATATAGATGTGTATCATAAAAAGTCTTTTCATTTTTTTGACATCTTAAAATGGTAGTCACTTACATCCTTGGCTTCGCCTGTATAGGGACTCATAAATCTATTACAAATTGAAAACCAAAAAAATTCTTATATCTGAAATAACAGAAGAACTAAATGAAACTTTGACATGATAGTGACCGTCTGTGCTCTCGTAATATAATGAATTTTGATAAAACTGGAATAGAGTTAAAAATTCGAGTTCAAAAGTGCAAATCTTTTCACAAGTCACATCTCATCGGATCGAAAACTTCTATATTTTTTTTACTTTTTGTAAACAAGATTTATTTAATTCAGGTTGTGCATCATCTTAGCTTTTTCGAATAACTGAAAAAAATCAAAACTTAAACGGGCATGGAACAGCCTTTCAGTTAACCCGGCCTCTTTCTAGTAACTCTAGAGAGTTGTTAAAAATATCCGTTTCGTAAGACAGAAAAACATGATAACTCTTAAAGAAATATTTTCATCCAATAAAATATGCACCCGTCCAATGTGAATGTTTTGCACTCGAAATAGTTTGTACGTAAGAAATTTAAGAAAATGAGATAAAAATTTCTACGTGCACTTGAAAAAAATTTAATTTATTCTAATGTACACAGTAAATAAATATAATATTAAATTGTATCTTAAACCTCAAGCCGCAAGTGCATATAAGTTCGTAAGAAGTCAAAAGGAACTCTTTCTTTACCTTTGTTACCGGTTAACGTCATTGTTATTTATCACTTGTGTGTAGGTAGGTATTCTTATGCTTTCTAAAAGATTTCTTTTCACTTTGTAAATTTTTGTTTTTACAAAAATAAATTCTTTAATTAATTAATTAATAAACTTTCTTAACTTTTTTCTTTTCTTTCTTTTTTTTTCGTTTCAACACAAGCTGAACGTTGCTGCTTTTGTTAATATTATCTTTAATGCAAAAAGGCAACTGATTTTATATACACTTGCGGTTGGTTGCTCATATGGAGTAGTATTTCTCTGAGAAGAGAAAGAATTGCAATCAAGTTTCAGCTCAGCTTATTGTGGATTGTTTATAAACAAAGTCAAAAAACCGGAAAATTGTTTTTTCATTATTTCTGTCAACACAGTGTGGGGGTTTTTTAATCTAAGTTTATTTCACAGTTCAAATACATATGCTCTGCATTTTTGGTTTTTTCTCAACACTGTTATAAAACGAAATACACGGAATTTATATAAAGTAAACAGAATAAGTTGAGTTGAGAACGTTTTACGTTTTACGGGAATATATTACATATAAATACAAAAATTACTCTTTATGCGTTTTGATTTATATCTCGGGTTTTTTGCAACAATCAATTTTAATTTAGAAACATAATTTACCCACGACAGTTAGAAAAAATAGTAATAATTTAAATAAATAGAAAATTCGGTATTACCCAAGGAATTTGTGTTTCCCGCCGAAATTGCTACACTTTCAACAGCGCACGTATATATTATGATTTCATTTCAATAATTTCACTGTATTTTAGTTACACACATCGAATCATTTAATAACCATGAATGAGTTCAAACAGTTTTAGATGAAACTTCTGCAAAAAGCAGCATTGAACTTAAGAGAAAAATTACAGAAGAAAGAGCGAAAAGGTATTCTCACTCTCTAACAAGTTTTCGCTATTTATCCAAGAAAATAAGCCCTGTTACAAACATTACATCTTTTTAAAGATTAATAGCAAGTGTATGTCTGCACAGTGTTGCTCTACGTAATGCATAGTTATTCAAAAATTTTTGATTTATTTTATATCTGAGCATAAACTTCAATCCCTTTCAAAGTTTTTAGACCAATACAACGTTATTTCAATATTGCTAGAAATATATATCGGAAGCAGTTCTTTAGTTAGTAATGCAAAGTATTGTTATATCCTTCTCGTAAATATTACTTTATTTTGGAAATAAAAGATAATTAAAAAACTATATCATATAAAATTATTTAAAAACGATCCGCTTCTGCTCAATATCAGCTTAAATCGATTGCAATAATTATAAATTCTTCCCTAACTAGATCTATTCTGATGTCTTTTTTTACGTTTAGCAATTAAAAATTGATTGGGTCGGACTATTTTTGCAACCACTCCATATATCTCAAAATATCTTTTCTGTCAACGTCGGCAAACAAAAAAAAAAATTTGTAGTATTAAACCATTCTAACGAATTTAAATAGAATGGGTCCATTTTCTGATGGTCCCCTCATATAAACTTTCTTGCTACAAATAAGCCTTCATTTGGCAGGATATTTGTTTAGTGTTTTATGATAGAAACTGGCTCAGACTACAGACTTCACGCGTACATTTAATATGGAAAGCTTGGACTGTGTAGGTCTATTTCTGAAACATTCATCTTTTTATGATCCCAATTATATTATATTATATTATCATATATATTATATTTTATAACGAAATTAGACGAGGTAGTGCCTTCCGTGATTCAAAATTCCATATGGGACTGTTTAAGTCTAATCCGATAATTAAGAATAATTTCCGGCGCTTTTTATAAAAATTTATGGTCAAATAGCGGTACATTATGTTTTATTCAAAGCTTCACTAGCTAGTACTTCTTTCGGCCTTTTAGGTAAAATATGAATGTCGTAAGGTAAAGACAACTGTGGCTTTTTAAACCTGTGTACAAAAAAAACACTTGTTCGGTATCGTTGTAAGAATAGAAATCCCACTCGATAACACAATAAGTAATCGGTTGTATCCAGCATTAATCATAGTAGGAATGCTCACTAATAACAGTGGGGAGGGTAACTTTAATGCCACTAAAGTTTCCTCGGCGTCTTTTGCTATATTCCGTCGAATTTCTTTGTGCTGAAAACTCACGTTATCATGGGTTTTGACGTATTGCCCCGATTTTTCATCCTACCTTAATCAATTATTGGTAGCGCCGCCTAATGATGGTTTCATTTGGTTAGAACAAACCATAATACACCCTATCCACCCGACCGATACAAATTCGGCTTTATTGCCCATGTTAATGATTGGCTTGGTCTGTATCATTGTTATTTCTGCTTTGATTATCTTTGTACAACAACTCTTCATAGCGCGTAAGGATTTAGCGGCACCATTTTTTGAATTGAACAGAAACAACTTGAAAAATTACATCACTTGCCATAATAGTATTATAATAATATCGTTTGTAACGCCGTTACCAAATTTATTAATAAAAATCTAAGCTAAAACTACAAATGTAGGAAATCCTTGAGAGATGTGTTTTTCGTAGTGATTAAAGTTCAAATAATATATTTTTATTTACTACTGAAATTTCAATTGCTTTAGGGACGAATGTTTGATACCCAACTCGTCGGACAAATATTACGTATATATATTTATTCTTGACAAGTCCGTTGGCGGACCTGAACAGATTAAATTTTTTGAGTTTGTATCAAATTTAGAATCAAAACCTATAACATGTTGTAAAGTTCAGTTGCTGGCAGATCCGATTGTTGTTTATATCAAAGTTTTGGATGAACTTGCTAAACACTTACACTAACTCTATGTATCCGCTATAAATTGTAGGTTACCGTTTCTTGGTCATGGTGTTTACAGAACGATACAATGCAATTGTCGAGGTTTATTTTGGTTTCATTTTCCAATTTTTCAAGAGCATTCCCTCAATAAACAACAAAAGGGTTGGATGGATAAGCGGACATGACCAATGTCACTTATAGAAAGAATATGCTTATTTTCTATGTCTTCTGACGTCTCAAATTGAAAAACAAACTTGGTATGCCCATATCACATCATTAACATAATACATTAATATTACATTTTTAATAATAATAACTAATAACACTTTGCTCTCTTCATGAAAGTGGAATTAAGTTTGCACCAACTTCGTTAAAGGTACGCTTGATTCATCAATCAGTTTAAGTTCTAATTCTAATGTCTATAAAAATGTCATAAAGTCAATTTTGTTATTCTTTTGCACACCTACCAGTCCCCTAATGTCGGCCCTGTCTTCTAATTGAGTTTGAAAACTAAACCTACAAATGTTCAACAGACATCTTTTTAAAATTTGATAAAGTTATAGAACCACTTAAAGCTTGCATGGCTGTAAGCGATAGACACGCTAACCGTTACGCTCAAGGGTATTGCAAACTTGTTAGATATTCAGCGAACCCTTAATGGCCTAAACAACTAAAGACATCTCTGCTGATCTGAACCGTTTCGAATCGAGAAAGTTTTTTCACTGATACGCTAATTAATTCATTAATTAAAATTTACATGAATTTAAGACTACACGTAAGCACATGAAAATGAAAATTTGTTATTCTCCTTCACCTACAATAGAGCACTGATTGTTGTTAAAACTTTTTCCTGGCGTCAGTAATAAAAAAGACTAGATTATCACAAATCATAATAACTGAATACTTGATAAGAATCGCAAATAGATTTAAAGGCTGAGTTCTCATTCATGTAAACTTAGTTTAAAACAAGTATTGCAAGCAATAAAGTCTTCCGACACTACATTTTTTATATAAATATATTCGATATATTAAAAATAACGCGAAAAAGAAAATTTTTTCTTAAATATTTAGCAACACAGGAAAATATAAAATAATATGGAGTTGTTTTTAGGTAAAATTAAATAAAACGCCGTTTCTATTAAGGGCATTAGATTAATCTGAAGTATTAAGATAGAAAAAAAATCTCACGTACTATACTACTGTTCTATAAATATTAAGATAAGAAAATTGACAAAAACATGTCATGTCTAAATTTGTAGCTCTCTACATTATATAAGTACGAAATAAAAACCAGTACCGATTGGGAAAAGATTTTTGGATAATGCAATGGAAAAAATGGGAGAATTATTGTTAATTGTATTTCAATAACATTTATTTGGCTTGTGACTGGTACGCAATCTTCTTATGATGGCAATTGTTCAAGTAGAAGGGCATTCACATCAGACAGGGGTACGAAAATTTCTCTTCTGGGAAACAAAAGGAGAGCAATAATTATGGTTTAAGGAAAAAAAGTAACAAAACCTGAAGTTTCCGTGTTTAGCTCACATCCGAATTATTTTCACGATTCTCCTTTTTAAGTCTTTTTTCCCACAAAGTCTAGGGTAAAATATGTCCATATTAATCGCATTTCTCTTATTCTCTTTTTATTTTTTTTTTAGTTGACTCGACGAGATATTTGAAAATCTTAATTTTTTCATATTTATTGAGCTTTTTCGTAATAGCTGAAGCGAACATCGACACTACGATGACTAGCAACGAGGAACGTTTTGCTAGTGGTCTGGAAAATTTTAGCACAAAACTCTACGCAAACTTGGCGGCGAATAATCGGGGAAAGAATTTGATTTTCTCACCGTTCTCCATACAAACTTGCGCGGCTATGGTTCGCTTGGGCGCTGAGGGTTCTACTGCCAAGGAGCTGGATGAAGGTTTGAACTTGGTCTCCGATAATCTTACCGCAATGGCTGATTTATATTACAATATTTTATCGCAATACGAGAAAAGCGATATATTGAAAATTGCTAACAAAATCTACGTGCAGAAAGATTATGAAGTTCAAGATGAATTCAATAGTTTGCTAAATGACAAATTTTTTTCGAAAGCGGAAGAAATTAATTTTACCGCAAACGTAGACGCTGCTAAAGCTATTAACTCTTGGGTGGCATTGAAAACTAACAATCGCATACAGGATTTAATATTACCTGCCAGTTTAGATGGAGATACACGATTAATTTTGTTGAACGCAATACATTTTAAGGGTGAATGGGTACATAAATTTCCTGAGCGGGCAACGGTTGTTAAGGATTTCTACTTAGATGAAACCAATAGTATTAAGGTGCCAATGATGCACGTTGAACAACGCTTTCGATATGGTTCTTTGCCGCAGTTAGACGCTTCCGTTTTAGAAATGGAATACAAAGACTCGGACTTATCCATGTTGATACTTTTGCCTAATACACGTACAGGTTTAAAAGACTTGGAGGATAAACTGAAAACAATCTCTCTAAAAGATATTATGGCTAGCATGTTTGCTACTAAAGTCAAAGTTGAAATGCCCAAATTTAAGGCTGAATTTGAAACTGAATTGAAAAACGCTTTTAAACAGGTAAACTTTGAATATAAAGATAAATTTCTCTAAACAAATTCTATTTGAATTTCAGTTGGGTATCACCCGTATGTTTAGCCAACAATCTGAGTTCGGTAAAATGTTGAAATCTAAGGAACCTTTGCAAGTATCAAAAGTCATACATAAAGCTTTTATAGAAGTAAATGAGAAAGGCACTGAGGCTGCTGCCGCAACCGGTAAGCATTGCATTTCATCGAAAAAACACATTCGATAAAAATTGAATTATCATGATAGTTTAGAAACGCTTTTTTAACATAATTCACTAATATCATTTCCCCATTAACAATTTCTTCACGTACAAGAGGGCGGTATTGTAAAACATTTGAAACAAGGAAAAAGAGTGCAACTAATATTATTATTTAATCTCCTGTACAAGAACTACTATTTAAATTTCTAAACAGCATCGGGTTTCGAATCAAATATATAGGCAATGAGGTAGGTTCGTAAAAAGAAAAAAGAAACTTTTCAAAATATTGTGTTAATCACAAACGCGGCATATTGATTTGTAGGGAATTTCAGTTTCATCAATCCACTTAGTCAAGTCTTCGCGGACTTAATCAAGCAGCTCGATGGATTTTCTTTCAGGGACAAAACATACGTTCAATTTTATTCATATAATATTTCTTTTCTCGAATTTTCCTATTAATTTAAATAGAACACAATCCTCCCTGTTTATTATAATGCAATTTTAAGAAGTTTTCAACAATTAAGACAACTTACTTCGTTGCTGGAAATAAAGTAATTGCGGAAGGTGCAATTAAACAGAGGGCTAGTATTAAACAAATAGTATAAGAATCTCTGCAATTTAAAAAAATGCATAACGATTGCAAGGATCGGATAATTTAGGGTAGTCCTTAAAAAATGGCAGCAGTGAGAAAGATCTACCCACAAATTTAAAGGAAATCGTTATGAAGACGAAAGGTAAATTTCATAACTTATTTAAAAACGAGTCCTATCAACGATCAGAAAAAATACACTTCGCCTTAAGAATGTTTACAAAGTCGATGTAAATATAAAATTTTCACTACGACTTAAGTGTTGAAACAAACAGTTTTCGTCAAGAGAAGAGTAGCAAAAGTAATAGTCTCGGTTGATAAATCTAAAAAATTAGTAATAGATGGGCTAAAGGTCTAGTAGCCGTAAAGAAATATTTTCCTTATAAAACAGGAGATTTATTATCGGTTACCCAAAAAAGTCCTTAATTTTCTATTTTTATTATTATCATACTTTATTTAGATCAATCAAATAAATTCTTGAACTATAAAAAAATGGGCTGAGCATCTACTGCTTTCTGTAAAAAAGGCTTTACTTTGCCTTTATTCATTTTTCATGAAAGGACCATGTCTAAGCCATCTACAAGTAGTCCTTCAACATAGCTTTTGGAGGCTTTAAACATGTCGTGTTTTGTACAGAGAAACAGGCAAAATCAGGAAGCGTTACTTCTCCTATCCAGTTCGAAGGAGTGTGCTGCTGCATCGTGATAGGCGGTAAAAATTCGGGATCATAATCGAGGATAAACTCAAATATCCACGGCAGTCCCACAAAAAAAAGGAAAACGTTTATTGAGCGTTATCTTATCAAAAAAACATCGAAAATACCTAAAGTTGCTACGTATTATTACGGACTGAAACTCTTCTTTAAGCCGCTCTGGTCTTCTTCCCTCTCTTCCTTAACAACCACAACAATCTGATTATGCAGCCGTTAACTACGAGCAAAACTTTTGAATTGTAATTGTTTTTTATAATATTTTTTATGCTCTACATGCCCGAATTACCCCGAAATTCTCAACAGTCGAAAAAGAATTCAAAGCTCGAGTCAATACGTTAATCGGTAGCGTCTAGATGTCATTACATAATTTATTCTCATAAAGTTAACGTGAAAATTTGTAAAGAGAAGAACCTCTGAGGTTGATCTCAGTTCATTTATGTACATACACTTGCAAAGATAACCAATTCTTATATTCTTCTTAAATTAAATTTTTTTTTTTTTGCTTAACAGCGGTTATAGCTTTAGCACGCACAGGGCAAATATATCCCGATTTTATAGTTAATCGTTCATTTTTATATGCAATAATTCGTAAATCGACAACAACATTGAACGTCGTTCCTCTGTTTATGGGTTCAGTGGTGAAAATATAAAAGCATCAAGGACTCACAAAATAAAAATAACCGAATTTTTCCTTTGGCGTAATTAATTATTTTTCTAATTGTCTATACAATAAAACGAGCAAAGAGAATTACATTTGACTTGGGGTAAATTTCAATTTTTTTTTATTACAAATCAATCAGTCATTCAGCGGATGTATACGATGTTGGTCAGGAAGAAGTAGGGAAACAGAAAGAGACAGCGAGAATTATTCGAGCAAAGCATTTGATGTTATATTTGAAAGAAGAATCAACTTCAATAACGTAGATCACGCGTAATTTTCCGGTATATCTCGGATTGGAGTCTATACTTTGCGTAGTGGACGTGTGTACGACAGGCGTGTGTTAGGCCTTTACCAACTTTAGCGCTCGCTATTGTTATTACTAAGTATGGTCTACCGCAGTGAGATTTAAAATCGCGAATACCGACTTGGTAGTCGCGATTCTTAGCTATCCAGCTATTAGGTAGCTCAAAATAAATATACAAAAATCGCTTATTGTTTTGATAATTGTGGGAATATCGACAGGATGGTTGAAATCGTAGTAAATAAAATTTTTGCCTAGTTTCGAAATTTTGCGATTTTCACTTTACTTGAAATTGATTCAAATTGATTGATTTTTCATACTTTACATATGAAAATAAATTAAGAAACTTAGAATGTTTAGAGTTATATTCTTTGTCTGGAGTCATAAAATAAAACAATGTAGGTTTTGTTTTTGTAGTCTTTTTGATTTTGCATTATTTCTGTTATTCGGAAGGAGTAGTTACAATAGAACAATTCAGTTTGTGAAATTACGCAACCACGAATTAAAAGATGGCTTCTGGCTTGCAACTTCGCTGTGATGTCAGAACACAGCTGTTGCACTACTGTGGGCAAATTGTAGTGAGGCTGCATTTTTTTAAATATCCGCGATGTGATATCGATGTATATATTATTTTGGTAGGTTGGTTGTGAGCAAATGACACCACTTTCGACACACGAGGCGTATTGAATTAGTAATACCAGTGTTTTTGCTTCGTTTTTTTGTTTATTTACTTTTTTATTTTTGTTTTCTTTTTGTTTAAACAACCTTGGTATCAGCGATTTTTTTTGTTTTGGTTCACTTAGCGAAACCATTTCTTTTGACGCTTCAACGCAACATTGTTTCAAACAAATTTAAGACTTTCGGAGCAAGACGAGACGACACGCAAGATAAGCCCAAATCATCGTTCAAAATTGTTTGTATTAATCCTTTCGTTGTACTAACAATATCTACAAGCAATTTTTGATCCGACTGATTAATTTTATTGATGTTTTCACTAGAAGTTGAAGTTGTTGGTCGTCCGGAACTGATTTATGCCACTTTTGTAACAAAAAAGATTAAGATTTAAACGAAAAAAAAGCTGCTATCGCCAAGTGCTGCTGTAATCCAACACAGCGCATGCATCGTAATTTGTATTATTTATTCACAACACTCACACCACGTCGATATCATAGCGCGTAGCATAAAATCGAACTCAAACGAGGGTCTAATAATTGTTTGTTCAAGACCATCCTGAATTTTGATCGATTGTAATGAATGTGTAAAACTAATTACAATGCTAATACAGTCTCGTTAATCGTTATTTAGTAGAAAAATTTCATGTTTTCAGCTTATATTACACAGTAGGCGTATGTTTTGAATGATTTGGCCCATCTTCAATATCAACATACGTGCACGAACTTTTAATGTTTTTGCCAAAGTTGATCCAGATATCTTAATTTTAGCGACCGGGAAAATGGTTGCCGCAGATATTACCAGACAGATAGAAAGGAGGGACAGACACGCCTACCTCGATGTTCTCAGTTCACGTTGTACTGTAAGCGTGTTCTTTGACCAATTTAGTCCACTTTTACTACTAACAAACAGATGGACGAATGTGTCTAGGTGAATTCCAAAATTGATACCGATTAAAAATATATATACATTAGGGGATCTCTAAAATTTCTTTTATAAAAAAATTAAATTTCAATATTATATTAAATCGGATGAGCGCGAGCGACATTTTCTATTGTTGTACTTATACTACAGGAAAGCCAGGACAATATATGTTATGATTTATGAATATTATTATGAGCTTCGAAAACAGAATTTTTCTTGATTTACGTTCTACTGAAGGCAATTTTCAATAGTAGCCTGCGTTCAAAAACTTTAAATGTTTCTAATAAATTTTGCGGCCAGGGATGTTTGTCATACACAATTGGGTTTTCTGAATAGTATTAAGTTAGCATAAAAAAATTGTTATGACAACTATTTACTATTATTAGAGCGCTAGACCAGTACTGCGAAAGGAACGTCTAAGTCCATAGAATGCAGCCACAAAGCGTTAACACGTTATATCCAAAGCTTGAGAACTTTTCAGTCTTTTTCTACAGAATGGAATTTTTCCTCGCTGAAAAGTAGAGCTACCCCGAAAAAGATACAGATCAGACACAGATATACACCATAATCCGAAGCATGTGATTAGTTATCCCTAACTAACATCGACCATATCCTTAAAGGCTTTTTTGATCCTTATGTTTCGTTTACTCTTGCTCTGCCTGCAATCTAATAATTTGTTTCTCTTTACAATTATTAGTATCTTAAGAATTGTTTTATTAATTATTTATCCTTAGGTTTGCCTCTGCAAACGAAGAAAGCTGCCAAATATGAATTTATAGCTGATCATCCTTTTCTCTATCAAATTATTGGTAAAAACGAAGAAACATCGTTCTTATCGTTCTTTATGGGCTCAATTAAGGAAATTGAAAATAATAATTAATTATATGCCCCCAACTATTAGCATAGAACTGTATGTACGTGTAATGATGTCTATAAACAAAGGATTTACAAAATTTCAATAAAATATTCAAATGCAATAAGATATTAAAATTTCTCAAATTAACCAACAATTCATTCGAAAAGATATGAATGCCCCTCTAAATGTTCTTACTTGAAGCATCAAAATGCATGCACCTGTTAGGCTGCTCAATGAGTTAATCTAAAAAAAAAAGTAAAATTTTCATTTCTAATATCACTAATCTTTTAACACTTTGCATTTAAAAGGCTTATATTTACTCTTTACTTGTTTGTCTATAGGTATTCAAAATCGCAAAAAACGTGAAGTTACTCAATCACCTGATATCAAAGAATTCATCGCAGATCATCCATTTGTCTACCAAATTCTACACAGATCATCAAAATTGTCAATTCTAACATTATTTATGGGTTCTATTAATAAAGATATTCAAGTACCGATTGAATCAAAAAATCATGTTGAGCTATAAATTATGTCCATGTTTCTGTGTGTATGTAAATGCGTACGTATTTCTGTTATTTTACCGAACTGTATCTTAATAAAGTATTAAAGCTATAAGTGCATGTAGAAGAATATTTACTTGAAAGAATAAATGTAATTATCATGTATGACTCTTAATACACTATTAATACTAATATGTTAGCATCCACTAATACCTAAACTTAACACTACTTGCGATGCTCTGTCGTCATTTGTAGACACTGAAGAAGAAACTTAATTCTCTGGTGGAATTCTCAAAGAGGTCAAAAGGTCATGTGGAAAGTAAATCCATATGTCTTATTTTTAATTCTAAAGATTCGCTTTAAACCTGATGCAGGATTAAAAGAATACGAAATTGTTACTACTTTTTCAAAAATAAATTGTAGTCTTTAATAATCGTCAGTCTCAGTTGGCATTTTACATGTTTGCTATATACTGTAGATAGTTAAGACCTTAAGACCGACTATAGTTTTGCTATTTGTTTTTTTTCCCCTAAATGTACAAATTAAATATTCAGTTTCACTCTATAAGCCGTATTTATTTCATATTAAATATATTTATTAAATACATTTAAATACATTTAAAATTTATATTCATTTCATAACCTCTTATCCTTAACCGTTTGATTATTTGTTCTGTGTGTATGTTTCGCTCTTTTGAATAGGTATAAAGGTCATGTTGCTATCTGCACCTATGATGCCGGAAATCCCAGAGCGTTTCACAGCTGATCATCCATTTTATTACGTTATTTTAAATAGCAAAAATGTAGAATTGTTTAAAGGATCTGTGAGGAAATTCTAACACACAACAAAAAATTGTTCTTTAACAAAAAAATCTTCTATATATTCATACTTATCACGCTAGCATATTGCCAAAACATATATGAACGCCTATAAAATCTATACAGTGATATTCTAAATCAATTTAGGTTCATATGTCTCTCCGTTTTTCGAACTTCTAACGTCCTCCTAAAGTTTCGCGTTGCGATAGAAATTTGAAACTTTCGTTTAGTTATTGATTGCAAATTAACTTTAAAAATTGTCATGATCAGCCAGCATGTAATTGTAAAAAAAAGGGGAAAACAGCAAAAATTGCTGACTATTGCCGTCCACAATTTAATCAGCTCTGCGGTTCAAAAATTTAGCGCGAAAATATTCGACAAGATTGTCCAAACTGGCTGGTATAATTGAAAAATACTAAAAAGCTTTCCGAATATATACGTGCGTGAGTTTATGAGTATGCGAGATTCGCTAAAGGTGAAGAGAAGCTTTAATTTTTTTTTTATTTATTATTTAAAATTTATTTTCAAAAACACAAATTTTTTACTAAAAAATCATTAAATGCTCAATAAAGTATAACAAGAGAGTGTATAAAGCGGTATTTTTAACTTGTATAAAAATTATAATTATTTTTTATAAACATTAATATCCACTTATGTTTTTAAAAACAGTATAAAGTAAGAACTTTTGGTACCCTTTCAAAATATGTATATAATCTAAGTTAGAGCTTTTATTAATTTCGTAATTTAGACACTACTCACTACCAAATATTGTACTGAATATCCAAAGAAGACTGAAAGCACTTCTTCTATTTACTAAACATGGTGCGGTTTGAAATGATGGCCACTTTCCTAATTGGAAGATCTAGCGGTAAAAAATATTGTATAGAAATAATCTTGTCAGCATATTTACCATCGGTTCCTGAGATTTTTAAGAGCTTCTTGTATAATACAACTCGTTTCAGTTTATTGAATTTATTTAACATTTCACTGCAGCTTTATCTATCTGCCACCTTTTGCAAATAAATAAAATTAACTATATTTTGAAGACAATAAATTCTACGAATTAACACAGATAATTGCCTTATATTTCGCAGCTATAGTTTTACCGGATCACAGGATCATAAGAAAGCCCTTCTTAGTTGAAATATTCCTTCTCATTTTCCTTCCTCGAATATCTTTTGTCCGAAAACGTCTGTTTCGAGCCATCAAATCGTACATTTTACCCCATACATAAAGTGAAAGAAAACGTCGAGAGAATCTATAATTCTACAGTTGAATTAATAATCGAATCCAAAAACTTCATCATACACATTTAGTTTCTTTCCAAAAGAATTGGCAGCATCCGAATCGCTCCCGGTCTTACATCCACTAAATGATCCTCTCAATGAGGCGACGTCGACGTTTCTTTGCCAATGTCATTAAATAGATATAAACACTTTCTATAGACATTTGTTAGTAGATTACCGAAGTTAGAAATCAATACACTAGAGATTATGATATAACTTCCCAGCAGACTTCGTTTCACAAAAGGCGATGGAAAAAATTTTTTCATAGTAATTATTTTTTTGCACGTATTCTAGAAGGTTCAAAGAATTGATATCCCCCTTATCGCTTAAACTCTATATACATTTATTACGTTTTCTCTTATGAGGTATTTTAGATTTAGTTGAAGTCATTGCGGGCAGGTTGTTTTGCTTTCTTTGCTTTCCATATTTTAAGCCCCATAAACGAGAAAACCTTTTACATAAAAAAAGAGCTTTTATATATTTATACACTCTTAACGCAAAGAAATATATTGTATTTCGAATCAGTTAAATACTGAGTTGTAAGTATTGAACCAAAACTATATAAGCTGACTTCAATTTTCAAAATATCTTGTCAGCTAATTTACACATAATTCACTGTGAAGTTTTATTGACTTCTTTGCCCATCGCTTTGAAAACCTTCAATCTGACAATTCGTTTTTTACAGTCACGACAATTTTGTAATAGAAACCTGTGAAAATCGGCAACGCGTTATAATTGTAAAAATATATTAAAAATTCTCTCAATTGTCCGTGAAAAACATGCGACATCAAAACTAATTAACTAAAAGTCTCATAAAGAGCAACGCAATTTGAAAAGAAAACTTTGTTTTTGTTCCATAAATTATTGAAAGGAGTTCGTTTTTTCAATCCAAAGATTTATTAAAAAATTTGGATTTAACGGGATGACTTCGTAAGAAATTGTGCATAAAAAGGCAATGTACAGATAGTTATATTAGAACTTTTCCCAAAAAAATGATTATTGTTCCATAGCAACTGAAATATTATTGTGTGTGATTGCTTGTCAGAATTGGCGAAGACCCTGCTTTAATTCGTCTGTCTCCACCGTTAACTTTTTGCAAAAATTTGTAACAATTTTCTCAGTTAAATAATTTTGATAGTTTGTTGTCTCCACTATTTCACTATTTATGTTTAATAAAGATAATCACAAAAACGTTGCAATAGTTTTTTACCAACTGTCAGAAAGATCCCTGTTTTTAGTCCTTTTTTATTACGATGAAATTTATATATCACGGATGTCGTTGGAATGAAAATTTACACTATCTGCACCATGCACTACACGCACGGTAACAACGATTTCCACTAGAGCCTCAATGCATTCAAAATTTATTTCAAAACTTGTGCAATAATCAGAAAGAGACTTTAAAAACACGTCACATATATATCTTTGATTAGTACCACCGTCTAAATCAATACAGGCATGTAGTTTGTCTGTTTCTGTGTGTAATGTCTACATTAAACATTCTTCCGATCGCAAATTTTAAAACGCCAACTTCAAGCTTGGGGAAAATATTGGACGCTTTTGCAAGCAGATTGGCAATGAATATGGGCCAACTCGGTCAAAGAACAGACGTGCAATGCATTATAAACTAAGAACATATCTGCTCTCACTGCAACGATAAAAATTTTCAAGCATCATATATGGATGATCGTGCTTGCTGTTTTACTTGTGGAACAGAGTATAGTAAGTTTGCACGAAAGTAGGCAACAGTCGTAAGAACTTAAGATTTTCTATTATATTCATTGATCACTCTGTGAGTCTGACGTCCATCCATGTTCCCGTTCTCAATTTCGTTTAACAGAATTTTATTGATGCGAAGATGTCCACGTCATAAGCTTAGGCGTTGTTTTGTATAGTGTTTAATGATTTCAATTATTTGCGGCATTTTTGTAATTTCAGGTGAAATCAATCACAAAACTGATTATTTCGTCGTATAAAAAAAACTTTGAAATTATCTTGAAATTCAAAACCGATAAGTCGAGTTTACTTCGCTGTATTAGCACTAAATTAGTGG
>KK351026.1:2753571-2923883 GCA_000671755.1 Glossina brevipalpis | reverse complement strand
TTAATCAGGTGAGAAATAAAATCAAATTTTAACGCTGCACAAGCAACACATAGCATAACTAATCATTGGCAAGTAGAAATTTTTTGACAGGGTTATCCTTATGAGTCAAATAGGCAATGTGGACACTTTGTAAGTTGTTGACCGTACACAGAATGGTAAATGGTGAGAGTCTTCGATAAAATTTAATTACGTAAGACTATTCGATGTTGACAGAGACTAAATACCTTCTCTCATTCAGGTGAACTATGTAGATAAAAAATGGTGCCTTTAATTTGCGTTAGTATTGACTTTAAAAACTTCTTTCAGAGCTGTGTTCTTAAGTAAAACGGCTGTGTGAGAAAAACTGACAATAAACTTAACATATTGACGATTACAATAGCTAAAAATTGGTATATTTTTGATATTATAAATTAAATTTTCTTACAAATTAAGTTGTATTAACCATTACCTACGAGGTATACATACCCACTAAAACAAACGTTTTCGTACGTCCATTTTTAACAAACAAAAAGGAAAAATGTTGAGTGAGATGCAATTCATCCTCGAGAGAAAATTTTTGTAAAAATTCTAAACGTGTTTAGCTTGAAATCATTTAGTAATCTATAACAGAAAATATCAGTTTGCATCACTGCGAACCAGTTCTTAGCTGCTCTATTTACTTACCTGTGCTGAATCTAAAAACTAAATAAAGGTAAGCTGAGTAAAGTACGATTAACTATCGTGCCGACAGATTTGTATTTTTGTTAAAAGTATCTTCCAGGTTGCAATTTTGTCTCTGACCCTTAGTTTATACCTATTTTTGTTTCATATTCAAATGCATTCCTGTTTTATTTTCTCATAATTAATTTTATTTTTTTTAAGGTAAATTTGCAACAGCAGGATACCCACATATTACTTCTTTAATCATACTTGGTAACATTATTATATACTTTTTAGGAGGCTTTACAAAATCTTGAAACGAACTGTAAAGTTACAAATGTATTAAGCAACAGCAGGAAATATAGCATAGACATATACAATGAGCTAGTTGAAACTCTTAGTAATAAATGGAATAAGGAGTAATTCGTTCTGTTTGAGGTGCCTCACTGCGTTATAAATTTTCTAAAAAGTACTATACAAATATAATAATAGTATAAAATTTAAATAATAGGAACAAGTACATTTTGCAACAATTTCACTCCAATACTTATTTCATTTCGAGCGTTTTCGGTGATCTTTTGTTTCAGCTTTGTGTTAGCTCTCAATACCTGCCCATCGTTTTCACGGAATTCGATTTGATCATCCGCACGGCTCTGATTATTACTGGCGCATTCTGAACATAGTCTTAAGCTATCCAAAAGCTCTTCAGGAGATTTGCGCAACGGGGGGCATTGTCCAAAGCGTTCAATATGTTTCCCCTGGAAATTAATAATTTGTCATATTTAGGATTTGTAGCAATTTCTGTAAGCATTATTGTTGTGTGATGCTTTTCAATACTGCCTATCTGTCTTATACAATAGTTCAAGAAATATTTACAAATTTTGTCGCTTTTTTTTACTTTTCTAATAATTGCACGACTTTTCTCGTTTTTTTCACGTAAACCGTGCGTATTAAGAAGAATCCGGAGAACAGTTTACAGCAGAATTTTTTTTATTAACAACACATGCTACTTGGAAAGCAAAAATTTCTAATAAAAAGCGTTGTTCTTATATTGCCGTCTCTGTGTTAACGATCATATGAAATTTTAGTGATGTCACCTTATATTCCGGGTATAGTACTTGCTGGGACGTGTTTTGCTTTTACTTCAATCTTTTGTGTGACGTTTCAGATACAAATAGGCGTAATTGCAAGGAAATTTATTTTCTTAAAAATTATGACATTTAACTCAAAAATGAAGCGGAGGTGCAACACTTAAACGGTATAACTAGCACACACATCAAAACTTGTACGTTTTTGAAAGAAAAAAAATATGCACTAATACTAAACAATCAACCTAATTTGTCATTTTTCTGTATTTATATAAAGAGCATATGCGTCGATATTTATTTATAAGTAATTTATTGTATTTTTTCATTTGAAATTTTCTTTATCTTCTAATATCTATTGTTTTTGCAGTTGTCTTGTAAGCAAATAAATTAAAATTTATTAGTAATATCACGCTGTCGCATGGTTTAGCGGTTAAAACGTCCGTCTGTTAAGCGGAGGATACCCAGGTGTTCGAATCTTGACGACGACATGCTGCTGTAACATTTCATTTTACTATCTATTCAGTGAAAGTATAATTTAGTAAAAGCGTTTGCAAAAAAAGTGATTTTATAAAATTTTTCAAAATAATAATATTAGCTCAGTCTAATTAGGACATTGGTTATTAGCTAATACGGTGTATATTGTTTATTTAAAAGTCCAAACTCCAAACATTTCAGAATTTTAGTTTTAAGTTTGTTCTTATATATATGATTTCATATTAATTCGCGGATATATTCTGCGGACAAGTAGTCTTAAAAAGTTCCGCCCCTAGTCTGTTAATCGAGATTTAACTGCAGCTTCAATCATTCCTCTACTACTTTATCACAATATTTCTTGGATTGTCTATTGCACTGTGATCAAAAGTCATCGAAAATGAATCAGGCAATTAGATGTTTCTGCTTTTAGCTTACCAGAGTCTCAACTCGTATAATTTGTATAGTGTCAACGGTGGACGAAAATAAGTTACTTTGTAGCAGCTTCCAGTGTAAACCAATTTTGCTCCATCTTTGAACAAATATACTAAGCAATATTCACAGCGCTTAACTAAAGCATTGGAAATGGTAACAAAACTCAAATTGCTCGAGCTATAATGTACTGGCATTTGTTTGCCTTTGACTACATCAGCTTCATTGTCGTAACATTGGTCAATAAATTGTTCAATGTTAAAACCCCACTGGTGTGAAGTTAGCCCCCACAAATTTTTGAGCTTTGTGTCTTTGCTTACGAAAACCAAACAAAAATAGAAAATATGAACATAAATGAAAACAAAATCATGCCTTATGCTTTGAAAAATATAAAAAAGAATTATTGTTACTATTCATCATGCACAGTGGGTTTGTAGTTGGACAAAAATTACAATGTACCACGTTATAAAAAATTTTTAAGAAATAATTACTCTCCAGTTTTTTAATATATGTTAAAGGGTTCTAAAAGCTATCAAAAAAAACCTAACTTCATCATCCAAAGTAGGGGACATCGTAGTGAAAAGTGTCATAATATACCGTTTCTCATATACATGAAACACTTAAATCGACATAAAAATTTTTTAAAAGATAATTACTCTCCAGTTTTTTGATATATCTTAAAGGATTCCAAAAGCCTTCAGAAGAACCTAACTTCATGATCCAAAATAGGGGACATCATAGTGAAAAGAGTCAATATGTACCATTTCCCATACATATCAAACACTTAAATCGACATAACAAAATTTTAAGAAGTAATTACTCTCCAGTTTTTTGATATAACTTAAAGGGTCCTAAAAGCTATCAGAAATACCTAACTTCATGATCCAAACTAAGGGACATCATAGTGAAAAGTGCCAATATGCACCATTTCTTGTGTTCAGCGTAAATGTTAAAGCCTCCTAAGTAAGCAGCGCTTTTTCTTTTATTGTTAAACAACGATATGATGCAATGTAACGACGAGTTCAAAAGATTATGGAATTCTCACCACATGGACTTCATATTTCATCAAAAACATTTGTGACGGGTAACGAAAGAATGCGGTGGGTAACGCTGGACAATGCTGCAAATAAAATTTATATTATACAATTTTTGGTTTTTCTTTTTTGTTGACAATCAATACTGCAAGACCTTTTGAAATTTAATTACAGAAGCATTAAGACGATTGCTCTATTTCCTAAGAAAAAAAATGAATGGTAGTAATTGATAGTAATTAATTGATCATTGGCGGATTTTATTTGCATTATGCAGGATGCTACAAAAAAGGATTGCTCGATTGCTCTTGCTTACGAATCCTTTTATTCTACACCCGCGCATGATTTTCTTACGCAAATGAATTTAGTGATAGAGTGTTTATTGTCTCCTATTTCTGTTCTCTCCTAACACCAAATATGCATGCGTGCGAATCGACCACGCTAGCCCGCGCAAATTTAAGCATATCAATTACGCCATCGCAAACATTGTTGCCGAATATGTATTTTCATGTTTTTTAATTCACTTATACTAGAGAAAAAGGTGAAGAGAATATCGATTACAAGTATGTAAGAGTCGCCTGCTTAATTTTACTTGCTTATACCTAATATAAAATACATATAAGCAATGTTTACGAAGAATGTTTATACACTTTTATGCAGCCCGGAAACATGACTTTTTTACGGAGTATAAGGAATGTGCTTTACTAGGTATTGTATATATTCCATTTTCTTAGGAAAAATATAAAACTACACAGGTATGCGCCTTTAAAACAGGTGCTGCTATTCTTAGATTTTAAAGAACACTTACGATGCAAGATTTGAATTTTGATATTATGAAACAATATTATTTATTATTATAATTTACTATTGAATTTAAAAGTCGGTGCATGCATAGTTTATTCATTTTATATATCCTAAGAGTAAGATAAAACAATGTAAGTAAAAGAAACAAAATCAGTTAAAATAAAATTTTAAAGTTGCTTAAAATAATTTTTACAAAGAAAACATTTAAAACTATTTGGAAAACTATCTTTTGAATGATTTTTGCATATTCCTCCCACATGTACTACATTGCATAAATGTATGATTAACTTGTTCAGAACAATATAGACAAATGTGACTTAGCTCCTTAGGTACGGCAAAAATGACGGTCCAGCAAAAGCGACGGAACGGCAAAAACGACGACACGGCACAAAAACGACGGCACGGCAAAAATGACGGTCCAGCAAAAACGACGGTACCGCAAAAACAAAGGCACGGCAAAAATAACGGCACGACTATATCGTCGGCACGTCAAAACCAACGGCACTTCAAAAACAACGGCACGGCAAGAACAACGGCACGTCAAAAACAACGGGCCAGCAAAAACGACGGAATAGCAAAAATAACGACACGGCAAAAACGACGGCACGACAAGAACAACGGCACGGCAAAAACAACGGCACATCAAAAACGACGGCACGGCAATGACGCACTGATGCATTGACTCATCAATGCATTGACGCATCAACGCACTGACGCATCCACGCATTGACGCATTATCACAAATGCTGATCAACGCTAATGCGTTGATGCGTCAATAAAAAGAGAAGAGAAAAATTTAAGAGAATTTAAGAGCAAAGTTTAAGAAAATTTAATAGAAAAATTTAAGAGAAATTGAGAGAATTTAAGAGCAAAATTTAAGAGAACATTTACGAGAATTTAAGAGATTATTTAAGAGATTATTTAAGAGACTAAGAGAAAAGTTTAAGAGAATTTAAGGGAAAAATTTAATAGAGAGCAATTAAAGGCAATTTAAGAGAAAAATTTAAGCGACTTTAAGTGATAAATTCAAGAGAAAATTTAAAAGAATTTAAGAGAAAAAGTGGAGCGAATTTAAGAGAAATATTCAAGAGAAAATTTATGAGAACTTAAGCGAAAATTTGAAGAGAATTTAGCAGAAAAATTGAAGCGAATTTAACAGAAAAATTTAAGAGAATCTAAGAGAAAAATTGAAGAGCATTTAAGAGAAAAATTTAAAAGAATTTAAGAGAAGTATTGAGGCAAATTTAGGAGAAGAAGTTAGGAGAATTTAAAAGGAACTTCAAGAGAAAAATTTAAGAGATTTTAGAGAAAAATTTAGGAGAATTTAAGAGAGCAATTTATGAGAAAAATGTAAGAGAAATTTAAGAGAAAAATTTGAGAAAGTGTGAGCGCTGTAACTTTTCCCGCTCAATTTTTTTCCGGTCAGACTTATCCCGCTCAAACTTTTCCGCTCAAACTTTTTCCTGCTCAAACTTATCGCGCTCAATTTTTTTTCATTCAAATCCATTTCGCTCAAATATTTTCCGCCCAAACTTTTTTTTTTGTTCAAACTTTTTCCGGTCAAACATTTTCCCGCTCAAACTTTTTCCGCTCAAATTTTTTTCCGCTCTAACTTATCCCGCTCGAACTTTTGTCCACTCAAATTTTTTTCTCTTAATCTTTCTTTTAAACTCTTCTCTTAAATTTTTCTCTTAAATTCTTCTTTTAAATTTTGAGGGAAAAATTCAAGAGAATTTAAGATAAATTCTGGACAATAAGTAATGAGACTAGTATACCTATGGACAATAATCAAGTTATTTATAACAAATGATTGTTAATATCAATAAAAATAAATATTATTGTGATCATTTAGTGTATTTGCAATTGATGTTTTGAGAAAGCAAAACATTTGCTGAAAAATGAACCTAGCAAAATGCGCACATAATTTTAGTTTAACTTGGTTTTGACGTATGTTTGCAAACATTTGACGACTAGACACTTTGCTACGTATTCTTCAGTTTTTTACTTATGAGGGTATAAAGACCACAAAAATAGACAAAACACTTATAAAAATAAAATAAGATTTTTTATAGAAAATTCTTATTACTTTTATAAAGTTAATTGCCTCGATTTTCAGATTACAAGGAAAGATAGCTTAAGTAACAATTACAAACCCAATTTAGTGAAATTTACGGAACACACGCATACTAAAAATCATTTTCAAAAGGCGACTAAACTAAAATGTTTTCCCGTTTATTTAGTAAGTCATTATTTAATTGCACTTCTTGCGTTATTAAATTGTCTATGAGAATATTGCCCCTATAGCCAGTAAACGATTTATAAATTCTTCGATTTTTAATTAAACGTCAATCAACCAAATGCGTAACAAACCATTTGTTTATTGATTCAGTTTATTAAGAATTATGGTATTTAATGCAAAAATGAAGCGGGGGTGCTAAATTTAAACTATCATACATACAAATTTTTTACATTTTTTGAGAGAAAAAAGTATGCTTTAATACTAAACCCACAATGAACGTAATTCATTATTTTTCTCTGTTTTTATACTAAAGTTATTTTTTATAATAACCTGCTGAAATGGTACACCGGTAAGTAGGTATATCATTTCAAGTGACTGAATGCTGAGGCTAGATAGATCGCCTCTCTGTAATAACAACTCCGATTGGCCTTGTACAGCACAGGTTAGTTCCACCGATGGGCATATGATAAGGCTGACATCGTTACCATGTTCGATGACTTCTACATTGTAAAGGAAGTGAGTGTTAGCTTCTTCGAGTTTGATATTCATGTAGTTGAATAATTTGTGCAGGGCAGACGATAAAACATACAAAAATGATTGCTATTTTTCGTTGGAGTCTTCAAGTTTTGCATTACAATGCAAGGACATTCTTAAGGAACTAGATCTGTCATAACAAATATCAAATTTTGCCTCACTATTGGGGTGTTTCAAAACTGGCTATTCTTCGGCGGTAATGTGGCTTATTTTTACGTACCCCGCAATGGATAAGATATTCGGTGTTTTAACTGGCAGAATAACCTATATTTGGCGCATGAAACATGAAATTTTTAGGTAAGCCAAATACAGACCTTGATTTAAGCGCTGTAAAGCTGTTTGGTGGTAATGAATTTCGTCGTTTATGGACGATATTATAATTTCATTAGTATTTTATTCCTCATGCAAAGCAATCAATTCCTTTATAATTTATTGAATTGGTTATTTATTGGCGGCCAACCTGAATTCAATGTCGAAACGGCTTTGTGGATTTTAACAGACTGTATACAACTAAGGACTACAGTACCATGGGAATTTCGTAATGGCTCAGGATTATAATTGGCCGAGGTTGTTGAAATTTAAAAGGGATTGTATTTGATAAACAGTCGGCGTTAATTTTGTGCGAAAGAGATATCGCGTCCATACCTGACCTCATCCCAAGAGCAAGACACCTAAACAGAGAATAATTAAAATGATAATTAATAGACCTAGTCAGATAACAACTAACCTTCATTGACCAGTGTCGTTGCGCAGAGGTCTAGGATATTACCCATCAATTTCGATAATTGGCAAAGAGTTCTTGCTGGTGACCAATACCTTACCTTCATAATAGGTTAGGCTAGCAAAGTGAGTCCCTCTGCATGTGTGCATAAAGGTTTAAAGAGCATACAATTAAAAATTGAGGTTTAGAAGCCACAGAAAAAAATGACTTTATAGTTGTTTGTTTTGGGATTCCCTTTTTGAACAAAGTGATTGGTGTCGAGCGTTAACGCTAAAACATCTGCAGGACGTGCACGGTGTACGGTAGTAAATAAGTTATGTAAAGGAACTTGAAGGCCTAAATAGCGATCTTCGCAAGTATTTAAATCGCGCTAACCTTCGTATACAAATAAGAAAAAAATAATAATTATTTCTACTTATGTATACATTACTTGAGAGTATTACGCTGGCTGATACGGACGTTTTATAACCACCCCAGCCTTCGAAGTTACTACAGTAGAAAATAGCATTGTGCCAATGTTAAGCCATTTACTTGGTATTGTGTCCACGTTGTACCATGAAAGCTGCATCACCCACTACGTTACTGGAATCAACTCGTGTGGACCATTACGCTATAAAATGTTTATATATAAACAACGAATTATTTCTGGATAACAGCTTTTTTTACCATGCAACATAATTTTCAAGACTTAAGCAATGAAACATTACGTGAGCAAAAATGGTGATTAACCTGATAAATTAAATTCACTTATTCGGTAGAAACAAGTACAACTAGAAATAAGAGGTAGGTAGGAAATTAATAGAAATGCATATCGCGCTATCTGTGAATATACTATTATTATTATCATTGTTGTAAATTATTTAGATCAACAAAATAAATTTCTTCGATGGAAAAAAAGGATGAGAACTAACAGCTAAAACTATTGACTCTATTTTTTAAAAAAGCTGGAATAGATGGTTGGTGTAGTCGTGTTAACAAAGTTAAATATTTTATTAATATTATGTTCTCGGGGCGTTTTCAAGATGTCTGTAGGACATAATAAAAAGGTTTTCGTATTCACAAGTGTGTAAATTTAGAAATAACTCTCAAATAGCGGCTATTTTCGGATACAAAATAAGATGAGAAGTTTCTATTCTACCTCTATAAGAAGTTCCTCGAAAAAAAGATTGAGATAACGTTATGTTTCAAGTCTATAGCGCAGATAAAAAGCAAATTTTGCAAAATACCTTCGGTTTCTATATCTGCTATATGCTATGGGTAGGTAATTACATAGCTGGGAGATGGGAAAGTGTTGGATTTTCTTTCTTGCCAAACCACTGGTAAGATAAAATCCTTCCCCATATTTTCTTATATTAACTTATATTATACCAGTATTTACTGGTTAATTGTCATTCATCCCGATGAAGAGTTAAAATTTATTACCTTATTTTAGTAATCTGATGTTAAAAGTTCAGTTTCAGGAACTGTTTCAATTCTCTGGCTCAATTACTTTGTTATAGCATTAACCACGATTTTCTAATTGGCTCGCCAATGTTTTATGCATTTTGACTTTTTTGCTGAAAAACATTGTATGCACTTATACCTTCAATTAGATAAGCCCCTTGGCACTTGCGAAATGCAACATGTTTCTTAATTACGCATGTTATTCTACAAGCTTCTGTTTAAATTGAAAGAAGTGACTTAAAAAAGAAAAAGATAAATTATGAGAAATTTTATTAACTCCCATTATAGCTCAGATCATACGTACCAAAATGATTAGTAGTTTTTCCTTGGAAAGGGGCACTAGCGCAACAATTTTTTGTAATTTGCCATATTCATTAAAACTTCCTCTTTTGCACGTAGAACGAGAGTACAGCAAATTCTGTTTGACGCTTTTCCATATATCGGTGAATTACTTAGCAACTGCAAAGCGACCAAGATTGTCCAATCTTCATAAATAGAGATTTTTTAAGAAAATTGTCATAAATGTACCATACGCTACAGTAAGATTTGATATGAGTTTACTTAAGTGTAACTTAGATTTAAGATGTTAGAGAATGAATCACTTTAATTTTTTAATATTGTCTGCCTTTGAATTTAGTAGCCATTGCTCCATCGAATGATTAGAGTATATGCATTTGAACAGAATTATCACTAGTAACATCAACAGCCATCGAAGCTGACGCATCCGCAGAGTGAGCTTGATCCAAACCAAAAAGTCAAAAAGGAGTAAATTTATAATACGCCGTTCCCAAATCCTAATTTGTTTTTCAATTTCATTATCAGTGCAATCAGAAATCGAGGAGTTGGAATTATCTGACACGGTGATATGGTATAGAAAACGAACACCAAAACATGCCAATGAGTACATAAACACGTGCAATCACTACCATAAGAATTTTGGTTGGTTTCAAACACTTGTCGTGTGAGACTACGGCTTGGGTGATATGGAAATCTTTCAAAGTATTCTGTCAATAAATGCAAGAAGCAACAACGACAGACCAGTATAATGTACCACAATTATGATATGTGATTGTAATAAGTGGAATGAAGAATAATTTGTTCAGTTTGCGATGCGTCATACGTATATGTCCTTTCCTCTGAGGGAGGAATAGTTCCTTTGTCGAATAGGCACACAGCGAGCTCAAATAGAGAGCTTTCGTTAATCACTCTATTCTTTTTTCTTGTTTTAAATAATATCATTTACTTACTTTTTTTAAAAAAGCTCCCAATAGAACAGGCAAATACTCCACCTGCTTATGCGAAAGCGTGCTCTATTGCATTAAAATTGAATTGGGTTTAAAAGTTTTTAATTTAAAGCAATTATTAGAGATGAGTTTTCGTGCACATTTTTTACAAAAGCATATGAAGATATCAAAACAGAAGTAATTGTCATAATTAAACGAAGTGAAACAAAGATATATACAATTGTTAAACAAAGGTTGAAACACACAATTGGGTTGCGCTCGTATTTCCAGGTATGGGAAAGAAACTAGGAGGCTCATCACGTAACTTATGTCGGTTTTAACAATTGAAACGAAACGCATATGGGTTAGTGAATATTCCATCTAAATGTAAGTAATAATGTGCATGTGCTCTTAATTCGAGGATTATAATCTTGTTGCATTTTCTACCACGGTAACAAAAAATAAAAATAGTTGCCGGCGCCACCAAAAATTACTACAAAAAATGTATACCAAATTGGATCTTACTTGAGTTTTTATTGCCATTGCCTGTTGCATTATACATCTACCAAATCAAAACATAGTGATATGACAAAATATAAATACGAACTTCAATGTTCTTGCGAAAAAGCAAATAATGACTATAGTGGAATTGATACACATTTATATTCGATTGCCGCAGATTAACAAAAATTCCATGAAAATATAAGTAAGAAAATATTATATTTTTACATTTTACATATTTTAATATTATTACATTTTTAACAGGTAAAACGAAAGAGGCGCAGAATGAAAGAAGTTGCAGACAGTAGGCTGGTCTAAAACAAAATTCCCCGGTGTGAAACAAATAACATAAAAATGCGATATTCATGATTTATATAAAGTCTTTGTGTTGGAGATTTTGTGAAGAGGGAGAGAGAGAGATGGAATGAGAGAAAGGAATGTACTAGAAATCTAACAAATATAAAAAACGCACCAAGTTAAATTGCGAAGTTCGAATAGTATAAGAAGGTTTGTTTACGCTTCCCTTCACAGCCGCGTTTTCTGCCAAATGCAACCTTGCAACAAGTCGTGGTAGTATATTTTCTTTGTTTATACTCAATACTAGTGCAAATTTGTTCAAAGCGAAATCTACTTAAAAGTCGCCGAATTTTGAAATGATACTAGAGCATTAGTTTCTATGTGATATCCCCTGAAAACCGGCGTCAGATGACTCCTAGATCGAGCGCTTATATTTCACAAATTTAAACATATGGAAAGCAATGTAAGCGAACGCAATGAAGTAACGCATTCAGATTGTTTTAATTTATCCCTTCATTGTGTTTACAGCCTAGATAAATCTAAACAACGAACTTAGGGTTTTAGAATTTCTTCTAAAACAGAAATTGACAACGGATAGGTATGCTCCTCTTCGTCGCAATGCCCGGCGTTTTCAACAGATAAGGCAGATATGGATGATGCATATGGATACACATAGATATCCCTTATGTCGCAGTTCGAACAAACATATCGACATGCGATATTAAGGCATAAAAGCGATTAGTAGCATCTATGAATATCGTATTAGAACCGCTTTCTTCAATCAATTTTTGCGTTTCAGTTAGCACTTTGTAAACGGATTAAATTTGTTTCTGACTAAATTTTTCAAAGGCATCTTCTCCTTGTGCAAATCAAATTCCATCATTGGGCGCTTTATGGTATTAACATCAAATATCAATTTAATGATATCTTGAACAGTTATATGATGCTTAGATTTAATACTATGTTAAGCTGACAAATCAACTATGGCATCTTCAGAATAATCAATACCAATAGAAACCATGCGTCCCTCAACCTGGAACAAAAATGTTAGCACCACCCTTAAAACCAAACGCATTAGCAAGTCACTTTAACGAAATAATAACGATTCTCAAATTCATTGCCTGTTTTTCTAAATGTAAAGCTTTAAAGGATTCAATTGCTTCAATTAAGTTTGGAAATTTTTCTAACTTTCCTCCAATCGTGGTTTCAAGCCGTCCCCACGAACGAAAGATCCAAAATCTATAAGGGTACAATAAGAAATTCGAATTCCACAACTTTTACTGCAAACAAACAAACGCATTCTTCTTATCATTCTGGAGCAATTGCAATTTATAATACAAATACTTATTGCGCTGTATATCAGCGTGACCCAAAACTGTGTTGTATTTATTTTTGTTTTGAGCCACGTACACCTGAGCTACGTCTTCTAAGCCGATGTCTGGATCGACCGCTAAACCGTCTTTTATTTTAGCGTTATAGATATGGGCACTGATTTGTTATAAATGCTTTTCGACTTCAAAATTTTTTTTCTCTTGAGATACACGAGCGAAAAGATCGGTACAACAATCGCACAATGACAAATTAGTTATATGGCTAATGACGCCTGTTGCATTACTTTCCGCTGAATCCAAATAGTAAATGGGTTACATGTAGACCTAATTCTTTACCTTTTTCCATCCGAGTACCTAAATGTTCGGGCTCTTTGGCTGTAGAAGAGACAACAATGGCTTTCTCAGTTATTTTTGTTTCGCATTTTCCATCCATCTGCACTACGCGATTTGTAAAGTTCTCTTCCTGACCTTTCAAACCTATGTAAGCAAATGTTACATTATACAGAGGGAGCTGTTCACATTTTAATTCAGGCACATCAATTAAGTAATCATGCTTTTTCAAATCCACATCGTTGGCTATAACCACCGCACTGGGCGGCACATATTTAATGGCACGTACTTCAGGTTTCTTGCTGACTTCTTTTAAGAATTTACATTTGTTTTTCATTTCTGTTGGTACCTTGTACACTTCACGCGTTGGTTCTTTAAATAAATTTGCGCATCGTGTCAATTCAGTCAATTCTCCATTACACAGATGTGGATGATACCCGGCATTATTACGAAGATGAGGTATTGGTCACCGACCAGCAAGGAATCAGCCAATTATCGACATTTATGAGTAATATCCTAGTCCTCTGCGCAACGACACTGGTCAATGAAGGTTAGTTGCTATCTGACTAGCTTTATTAATTATCACCTTAATTATTCTCTGTTTAGGTGGCTTGCTCTTGGGATGAGGTCAGGTATGGACGCGATATCTCTTTTGCACAAAATTAACGCCGACTGTTTATCAAATACAATCCCTTTTAGATTTCAACAACCTCGGCCAATTATATCCTGAGCCATTACGAAATTCCCATGGCACTGTAGTCCTTAGTTGTACACAGTCTGTTAAAATCCACAAAGCCGTTTCAATATTGAATTCAGGTTGGGCGCCAATAAATAACCTATTCAATAAATTATAAAGGAATTGATGAAAAGTGACATTTCATACACTTGTACTTTCGAAACTGACCTGAGATCAGAAATGTTGATTATTTCAATGAGTTTATGGAAATTATAAAAATGTATTTACTTATTGTTCAGATTGCTAAACCTCTTCCAGATTTATAATGGCGTGAGGAATTTGAAAATAAGCATAACGTGTCTTTGAGAAACATTTCTTGGTTTTTTTTAAAAACATTGAAATTAATTTTTTTTTTTTCATTTTATGATCTCACATAAACTTTGTAAAATTTTCTTTTTATTTAATTTTGCTTTATAGTTTTTTATATAACAGATTTTGTTTATAGAAAGCGAACGAAAGTTAGTTTGTCTCTTATTTTCGGGTTAATTAATGCACAGCAAATTGCGATATCAATGATAGCCACGACGATACTCATACAAAATGCCAATAATCTTGAGTGTCAACAGTCGATACTATTGGCTAAGAGACTTAATCAAAAGATACGTGGTTACTCATACTACACTGTTGGAACACAATTGCAATTCATCGACATTAACCAAAATATCACTATAATGGACTGACTTTTAATAAAAATATCTTTTTTTTTTTGGTTGGTTAAAAATTTGGGATGCAGGAAACCTTTTAGACTTATATCTCCAATAGCTTGAAATAGTTATCGTTGATTTGATGAAAAGTTCAGGATATTAAGCAGCTATACAACAGATAATAATCCGAATAGCTGTATGATGATGATGTAGTATATGTGAATAGTTTATGTCTAGGTTTGTTTTTGTAAAAATTAACGAAATATATAAAGGAGAAAGGGAATCCACATAGGGAAAGGTGGAAATCCAGACATGGAACTGAATAAACAAAGGAGCAGTAAAAATTTATTTAAAAAAAAGAGCAAAAAAAATGAAAATATCTATTCAAATAAATGTGATTCTAATTTATTAATCCGTGTTCATTGTTCCAATATTTGCATTTTTCCGTTGATTCATGTCAGTTTGTAAGTCTTTTGTGAAAAACTTGAATAAAAAAGAATATATTAGGTTATATTTAAAGCATTTTATTTACTTACTTTTCTTAGGTAATATACATTGCATTATTGGTTTTTTCACATAATAGCAAATTCAAAAATACTTAGAAATAAAAAGCTAGCGGCAATATTTAGAGCATTTAGTAGTATTAGAGCACACGCAATTATCTTGATTACATAAGTGTACTATAATAGATAATATTTAATATGAGATTAGTTATCTTCTTGCATGTTTTATATGTTTTCTAGAGCATTTTTTATAATCTTTCAAAGAATATGATTTTTATCATTAACTCTTTACAGATAAAGTGCTCTTAGCATAGAAATTATTTGGACTTCATGAATTTGTCAATTCAGTTGTCAATATAAATGTGGTTGTATAACTGGAGCTCATATTTAATATATGAGATTTTTTTCGAATATAAATGTGAATACAAATTATATATATATATATATATATATATATATATATATATATATATATATATATATATATATATGTGTGTGTGTATATGTATACAATATATGTACACAATATTATAAATAAGAGGTTATGGTCACTTATTTCGCTCAACTATACAATTTTATATAAAAATTTATATGTTTATGCGCTTCTGTAAATACTCCGGTATGCAGTGCGATGTATAAATTCACATAAAATTTTAAATTTCTTTTGTGACAATTGGCATTTGTTTTAAATCTCGATGCAGGTCGCTTGCCTCTCATTTCTATGCTATTCAGTACCTAGTATATAGCTTCAATAGTTTTAAATTTTTAAGTGTCATGCATGGTAGATCGTTGTGCAACAACCCAAGTTTCGTATTTTTCATTAAGTTTTATGGTGTGCATGTTTTTACAGTTTTTTGTACCAGTACAAATAATGTTCTCCATCCTCAACCATTAGTTCATCCACACCTGTAGTTACGAATGCAATCCTCTTATTAAATTATCAGTAAAATGAATTAATTGCTTATATTATTCTTACCAACGGGAGCAATTAGTTGGTTTCCAGGGGCGTTGTTTGGATCTGGCAATTCGGGTAGTCGATATAAAAGCCAATAATTGTACCTAAAATACGATATCAATAGTATATTTTCGAAATTTGCATTTGTTACATTTACCCTCTGGGCTCTTCTCGTTTACCCGCTAATGTATGAACATAATGTCCATTAGGCCATTCTCTTGCTTCAAAAGCAAATCTAAGTGAGACGAAAAGATCGTTAAGAGCAGTATAACATTTTACATACACATGATTTTCTTTACCTTGGGTCCATTTCAGCTGCTTGTGTCATAGCTTTGAAAAAGCTTGTATTTCTGGGGGAGATTAAAGACAAAGAAAATGATTCGGTAACATTGGAACCAACCCACAGTGTATACGTGTATGAAATGTTCTTTGAATCTGATTCTTCAACAGATGACGTCAAGCCATAGGGAACTGCTAACTTTTGTTCGCCATTTTCTAATTAAGTGCTGTCATATAAACGTTACCAAATTTTATAGAATAAAACGTATACCTGAAGCGGAGTCGCTGTTTTCTCGTATAACATGGTCACACTGCAATGCACGTACTGCTCCAAGACCTTTCCAGCCTAAGGCTAAAATAATATCTGCAGTAAGGCCTACACCAATATCCGGTTCCTGACCGTCTTGTAAGGGCTCTTCACTCCAACCTCCATCATCCCTTTGTTTACTGCGTATCCAACGTGATGCTGCTGTCCGATTCCAGGATCCGGCGGGATCATGTTCCAAATCCTGCAAAGCTTGCATTGCCAAGGCTGTACTGCGCAAAGATCCGAAGCTACCGCGAGTGTCTTGTAAACTGGCTAAACCTCTTGATGGTCTCCGCACGAAATGTTGGAGATGCCTATGTCGATGGTCGGTCACAATACAACGCAACGCTAAAATAACCTAAAAAATAATCCTTTATTTATTTTTACGTAGTTACATGAAGAACTTTGGTACCATTGCTATTGTATCGACACTTTGATCTGTGACACCGCTTGCTATATCTAATAGTCGTCGAATTTGACGCTTGCGCACGTGTGCCGCTGAACTACATGCAGATAGAGTAGTTAATGCAAACTCTATATCTTGTGTAGGTTCATGATGCTGCAAAGTGGCTACCAAATCGTGACCATGAAAATGTTTTGGATCCTTACATAGGGAACCCAGAGCTAATACATATCGAGCAAGTTTTTCTAGATTAAGCGGCCTTGGCAAAGTATGGTGCCTGTCAAGCATAGCTAAAATTTCAATCTCCATTTCTTTCACGGACAACATATCTTCGAGCTCTTGAATAATTTGCAGGTGCCCGTCAGCGTCAAAGGGATCTCTTGCACCTGATAATTCTTTTGCTAGAATAACCACATGAGTGTCATTTTCCCACCCGTAGTTCGGTGCTCTCTTCATTTTTAGCCAGTCTAAGGCTTTCAATATAGCTTCTTGCTCTTTTTTGTCGGGTCCTTCTGATCCGATGATTTCATGAGTAGGTGTTGACGGTATAACAACTTCTGTTACACTATCAAAGGTTGACTCTTGACTATGTGGAGTTATTTGGGTGGATACAGCGATTTCGACGGCTTCCACGGATACATTTGTATTAGATTTTTCGGAAGTATTCATTCCTGTGCTTATGGACGGCTGCGCTGCGGTAACGGAATTCGCTACCATTGATTGAAGGTAAAACATTTCAACCAATATAAAAGTAACGTGACAAATTTGGTAGCATGACATTGTCCTCTTATCCTGCACCATTTTCTGTAATGTTAAAAAATTAGTTGCAGGCATAAGAACAATTTTTGAGTAAATTTGTAAGAATTTTATCACATTATCTTGCTTAGGCATAGAAGGCGTTACGATTCAGCCGAGTTTTTATATTTCCGCTGTTGATATTTATTCACTTTTAAGTGTATGGATTTCTATTTTCGTTATTAGCTAATGATTTAACATCGGTCCATTCTGTGGTTCTGGCATTTAATTTTATTTGTTAAGATACAAATACATAAACTGGTAGGTTTTTTTGTTAATGGCGCTATGGGAATTCTTTAACGTTTGGTTATAGCAAAACTCTTTGCACATACTACTACTTTTTAGTTGGGAGAAGTAAATGATGCATAAGTACCGACCGTTTATATATTAGGAAATTCCAGGTTGGAAAATGCTTGAATTATGTAATATTAAAATTAGAACATATAAAGTTCAGAAACTTTTCCCAATCCTTGAACCGGCTAACCCTAATGGTTACAGATGATATGTACATTTCAATTTAAAATCACTTTTCTATTACTCATGAAACACACCCACATTTCGTAAATTTCGATTACTCATTCACACTTATAAAGTGTAAATATGTACATGTTTGTATCGTATATTTCTAAAGAGCTCTTGTATACTTACTATGCTTATAGACTGTGTTGACTTGGTTTCTGGCTAAGTTTTCTTTTCTAATGTCGTAGGTCCTTTCACATTAAGGAAATCATTTTATATAATCATGAATATTGGACGCATTTTGTTTGGGGATTGTAGTCGACTAATTATTTACGTTCTTTTATTTAGATGACGTAAATTTTAGAAAACGATTTCTGCAATCTCATACTTCCTTACGATTTACGAAAAGTTTAAAGTTATGACTTTTTCTTTTTAATAGATCTTTGTGTACTCATTATATTAATGCTTTTTTATATTCGTTTTTTTTTGCTTTGCATGACGTTTATTACAAGAACCACTTTACATTTATGTATATCATCACTGTGTTCACATTGCTAGTGTCCTTTTTTCAAGTTACGATATACGTAAGCTGTTTTCGTAAGCAAAGCAACCACAGATGTACGATATATTAATATAACAGCGAGTTACACACGAACCTCAATGTATGGAGATTTGTATAAGAAACTCCTTAAAAGCTAGTACCAGGTATTTCCGTTGTCCTGCATAGAACGAAACGTTGGATTTCCTAATTGATAATAGTTCTAATAAGAAATATGTGTTTTTAATGGTTTTACATTTCGTTCTATTTTCAAGAGAGGGCGTACATAGTACTACTTGTTGTTAAATAATATCTTTGTTTTTTATATCAAAGTACTACCTTTAGGTTTTACGTTACCTGCTGTTAAAATACGATCGATTTGGAAAAATGGTCACGATACAATGTTCAAACTGAGAAAAAACAGGCGAACTATACAGTCGAGAACAAGCTCGATACAGTGAAATAGGAGTCGCTTCGATTCAAAGAAACCATTTTTAAAAAAGTACCTATTCGTTATGAATCTCGACTATGCAAGAAAAGCTTTCCGTAATGCGCTGAAAGATTTCCTAGCATAATGGCGATTGACACTTTATTACTTTATTATAAACTCTACTCAAAAAGCATTAACCGCATTGAACAAGAATGTTCTACCCAGGCGTGTCCGTTATACAGCGCTGCTTCGTATTACCATTTGTTGCAACCGAGAATTTATTGTTTGCCTGAACAGCGCTTCGATTCACAGATAAATCAATGAATAGCAAGTTATTTTTTATTGTCGGGCGTACAATACAATGGATTAACACATAGTGTAGTCAATAAAGAGCGGTTTGGGTTCAATACCCCATGCTGCAGTACGTATTTTCAATAATATTGACGCATGGTCCCAGCTATAGCGAATGTTCTGGCGGTAAAGGCATAACGCCTACCTATAAGACGTATATATACCAGGCTATGGCCACACGGCCTCTTTCCAACTCCTTTCCCAATAACCTTTACCGTAACGTCCCAGAAGAAAACTTCGAAGACCACACAAAGTATAAGCATTTCATTTATCATATCATTTAAGCGTCACGGTCTTTCCCTCTGTCCTTACGAGTAACATCTATGGTAAACATTCTGCAGGCCGCAAAAACGGAGATATCGGCTTCAAATTGAGCAAAAATATTGGAAGTTCTTGCGTACAGGTTGGTATTGAAAACACGTCAAATCGATCAAAGGACACGTCCACAGTACAACATAAACTGAGAATACCTTTGTTTTCGGAAGCAAAAAAAAATTGGATTGTTGCTCATTACTCGTAAACCATATAAGATAAATCTATAAAAATTTCCGCAAATATTGCGCTAGCTAATTTGTAGTCTCTGTGCAAAAATAGAAAAGATGAACCGCGATCATTCGATACAATAGAATATTAAAATTCAATTTTCTTGTGAAAATGTTCGTAATATTAAAAAAGATGCTTCAGAAATCACATAAAGGGAATATATTCTTTTTTATGCTCATGCAAATTGGAAAATGACACTAAAATTGACACGAAAATTGGTGTCATTTTGAAATTTGCATTGGTGTTGAGTACAAAAGGAGAAAAATTAGCGCTACAATCTTTTACAAAGTTGTATTTTAACGTAGAAAGAGATTACCAAAAAGTTACATGATGACCCACTAGATCTTACGTTTTTGCAAGTTAGACGTAAAAGATCAAATTGATGAGAATGACGGTAATTTTTGCAGGAAAATTGTCCTATGTTTAAAATTCACTGCAATATTTAGTCGAATGGGTTGGGATTGTCAACTAAGTTTCTCGTTTTTCCTCACATTAGAAAGTGGTTTCAGAACCTGAAAATGAAATGAAAGTAAAAGACTCAGTTCCTTATCTAACACTTTGTACGTGATTTATTTCCGAAGAAAATATTTCGAGAAAACTTAGAATGTGCGCTTATCGATTTGTAGTAAGCTAAGTCAGCAATAATCGAGGAGAAGGAAGAGTCAAGATTCAGTGGTACAGTATCCGTAATTGGTAACATAAGGAAAGGATTATCAAAATAACTTCTTGAGACAGAAAAGCCCTAATCTTCTATTGAAAATTTTAACAAGACATAAAAGAATGAATAAATAATGACTATTTTTTCTTTATGAATTCTTTCCTTCGTATGAAGTTTTTAATTAAATGAGGAAGAGTTCTTAAATTGTGTTATTATTTTCATTCACTTAACATTCAATGTTCTGCAGAAAACTGTAATATGTCTTATCAACTATAAAACAAGACTGTGAGTTCCGACCGAGCGGATATATATTAGAGTGAAAACCCTGCCATAATTAAAAAACAAATTTTACGAAATTATTTAAATGCTTGCACACGTCTGAAGAAATATGTTTTTTAATTCGATACGCCAGTTTTTTCAATTGCATATATCTGCAAATATTTTTTTGAATCCAATAACAGTCTATCAAAAAAGCGCCGAAATATGGCAGAATAATCGAAAACTTGTCTGTGGTTTATGGCATTTATACTAGCATAGAAGCGTTAAAATATATAGTGGTATCGGGTAGTTAAGGTAATACATTTGTTAACTTACATTGTTTAACAAAGAGCAAAGCTGTTGTAAGAATGCATGGTCCGGTTTGAAGCGGCTCTATTCCGATGGTTTCATACCGTGGGATATCTCATAAAAAAGTCAAATATTCTGTTGAGCAGACATGTAAAAGGATCTTCTTATATGCTTATGAATAATTTGAGACAGAATCAATTGACCGGAAAAATTGAAAGTGTTTCAACGTCTTATTATGTTGTCAATTTTCGATCAAAATATGGTTGTCTTTTTCAGTAGTAACTTAAAATTCGCAAGCTATTAATAACAGACATATGAATAGATTATAAGAGTATGAAAATGAAAGTGTTCTGATAGTAAGTACAATTATTAAAATGACGACGAGCAACACAACATCAGTAGGATCATCGAGAACACTAATGAACCTAGTAATAGTAACAACAGCAACAAAAATCGTCCAATCTGTTTCTTGCTATTTATAAATGACATTTCGGCAGTGATTACTTGCTTGCGCTTATTTATGTATGTTGATGACGTGAAGTAAGTACTTTTTCAGAGAATCTTTCGATTTTTGATTTCTTCAAATCTTCTTCAGCAAAGTTTCGATGATATCTTTTAAACTATATAATATAATCGCCTCTGTATTGGACAGAAAGTTGATATATAATTTGCATGTGCAAATTGTTGTTAAAAAAGCGGCTAATTTGTTTTTTCGTTCAGCTGCTGCTAAGAAATTTAACGATCTACATGTAATGTACTTTTACGTATACTTAGTTAGGCCCATTTTTAAAAATACGTGTCGGCCGTTTCCATTATTATGCGCGGATAATAGAACAACTTTGGAACTAATTTCTTTTGTCCGTTTTATGTTTCGTAAGGTAACATTTGGACAGAATAAGTCCGTACTGTGAGAATAAGGTCGTCTTAATTAACTTACGCTTTGATGAGAAGAGAAGGCTGACGTTTGCCGAGAGTTTTCGCTTTTGCAAAAATATTAATGACGTTTGTCACTTAGTGTCTACCTGTTTAAACCTTTTACCGCGACTTCCCAAGCTATGTTTCCGGGGCTGTTGTTTTTTTTTTTTATTAATTCAAATTACTTTTAGTGTTACTTTAATGCTATTTTAATGCCATTTGCTTTGTATCATCTTAAACTCTTTTTAAATGAATTAATTTTAAGTATTATGAATTAACCTTTTCTACTCCTATATCCTATGTGATTTGACGTTGCATTTCTCACGCTAACTCGCATCGTACGATGTAATTTTTTATATTATTTAAAATTATTTAACGTCTGTTTTTTCGAGCACTATATTGGTAGTATTTCGTATTACTACTTAATATACCGAAATGATAATAATTGCACATTTTACATATTTCAATCCGACTTTTTATTTTTTTTACAATTTGGTTAAGAAGTTAGTGGTACACAAAAAAGAACATGTAAAAAAAATTATATTGAGCCATGGCGGGTCTTTGATGCCCACCACACCAATCTTCAAAAAAGTCAACAAAACTAAATTTTGATACTCTATTGTATTATTTGGGTGTGGCAGATTTATTTGCCACATTTGATCACGATTCCTTTGCATTTGCGACCAGAAATGTGATTATCGCTGATATTACGTAGATAAGCACACAGACAGTTGAACGGATGGACCGACAGGTACGGCTAGCTAGATTCAGAATTTAATATTGATCAAGAATATATATACTTCATACGTGTCTGAAGCTTCTGTCTTGATGTAACAAATATTTTCACAAAAAAATTAAATTCTACTGCTCTATTATATCCAGTGCGCGTGGTCGATCTTTTCATTTTTGTACCTATACTAGAGGATAGCTAGCTCAATAAATGTGTTAGTTTTTATAAATCTTCCTGGTTTATGAGAAATAAGCAAAACCCCGACTTTTTTCTTAAAAGCAGAGGTGTTCTCAACTTACGTTATACAGTGTGTTTGTTCTTCAACCAATTTGTTTTATTTTTAATACCAACTTGCGTGCAAGAACTTCCAACGTTTCCGCCAAGTTTGAAGCCGTTATCTTCAATTTTGCCGTGAAGATTATTTTTACAACAGACGGACAGACGGACATGTTTAAATCGATTGTAACTTTGATGCTGTTCGAAAATATATATGCTTTGTCGAATCTCCGAAGTTTCCTTTTGGGTATTACGAACAAAATGACAGAAAGAATATACCCCTCACCTTCCTTCGGTGGTTGGTATAAAAAAGGGATGTGCGAAGGGTTAGTTATATGAATTGTCGACAGCTTTTAGCTTAAATGAAACGATATGGCGTTTAAAGTAACGCCAACATATGATAAATTAAATTATTTTGAAGGAACATTTTGTTTTTGTTTTGGCTTGAACTTTGCTATTTGTTATACGCATTGAAGACAGCTTATAGCAGTGGCAATTTTTTAACGATTCTTACGTAGTTACCTAACAATAAATGGAAACTAAAAGAAATATTGAAAATGCAACACATTTAAAAAAGATATATGATAGATGGTAATGTTTTCTTTATTCATTTATAAAGATTTATTAGAAAGTAACTATATGTAGTAAAGGAATTCACTTTTAAGGTATCTTTTACAGTTTGTCAACATGAGAGCGTACAATACTATTTTGTTGCTATCTCGCTGTCTAAATGTTGTTTAAAAAACATTAATTCTGAATATAATATCTCTAGATGATCCCAACAACTCACTTCGAAAGCTTTATATATCAAATCGAAATTTTATAAATTTCTTAAAGAAAAAGGAGCAAGTGACAAATAGTATTTGTTTTCTCAACGAGTAAGATTTTTATTCAAAAAAATGTTTACACATACATACGTACAGATTTACCTGGAGTGGGTGCAGATTTACTTTTATTATATCTTTGTAATGTTATTGAATGCCTTTTGTTATTATAGATCTTTGTTTGTATGATTTATTTGAGCTCTGACTGAGAGATAACGTCAGTAGAAGATATTATCCTTTAACTCACAAATTATTGTTTCTTCACGCAGATTTCATTTCAGTAAGATTCTAAGCAACCATTTGGCAAATTCTAACGATACGCGAGTAGTTATCCAACATAATTTAGATTTTGCTGATCCTTGCATTCATTTCAGCCAGTCTCAGCTTGTTGGATTAATTTCAAATCTTTGTTGTAACATTTATTTTTGCCAAGAGGATATTACTTGCATAGAAGATATTGTAAACAAAATTTTGTTTTGAGGCCACAATGGATCAATAGATGCACCCTTATATGTGCATTTTTACGCAATTTTGTTTTCTTATATAATTGAGATGTAAAAATATGAAAAAATGAAAACAATTGCAAACAGTTCCGTGCATTTATTATTATTATGTAATTTTTAGTATTTTCCAAAAAACAAAAATCAGATTAAAATGATGTTATAAATAACATAGAGCATATATTGCTTCAGGTTTATCAAACATCGACAGATGTAGATATGAAACCCTAATTATATACTTACGTATAGAAAAATATAAAATGCTTTGTTCGAAACGGAAAGAATAACAAGCCAAAGTGAATCTTGAGAAAAGTTCCTACATTAAGGTGAGCATCTTTCTTTTTAGACATCTAGCTCCATGCATGACAAAAAGTGAATGCTTTTATAGATTTTTTTAATCATACATTTTCTCCATCTCATTTTTTCCTTGTTTCCGACTTTGGGTTCAGTTTTTCGTTCCTTTTATCATATACTAAAATACTTCTGTCTTTATTTCCTTTCACTAATAAATAAAGAGAACAGGTTCCGTAAAATGAGTATTGTATTTCCTGAAGAAGTCCGCTCGATCGCCTTATAGTTTGCTTTCACAGCAAACAGAATATTAACTAAAAGAGAATTCCTTGACAGAACAAGAAAGTATAAGGTTTTTTCGTTATTTGGAAATTGTAGATAACCATACCAACCTATTCGTATTAAAGTTTTGATTCCTTAATTTTCGATCTTTGCCGTAAGTAAGTTGATGACAACAATACTTTCAAATTTTCGATTCAACTTGTGAGTGAATGTCGTCATTTTCTAACAGTCGTGTTTTAAGACGAATGTAAAATATATTAAAAAAAAATATATATATTTTTAGCTATTTATTTTCAGCAAAAAGAGTGGAAGCAATAGACGAGAGACAGGTGCACAGCTAAGGTGATATAGAAACTTCCGATGGTCAAGAGGATATATTTGCATTCGACGATGGGAGTGATGATGAACAAAGTCATCTGTTAAGGTAATAGTTTAATTTTTTAATTTAAGTTAATGGCATGTAGATAGGAAAGCCAAGTGACTCCAAGCGCAGTTACAGTTCGGAAAAAGTTAATTAAGTACATGTGATATATAAAAGAATTAAGAAAAACGATAAACATTGAAAGTGGAGTTTGGAGGTTTTATAAAGAGTTGTAAAATAAATAGTTCATATAAAATCTGCATTTTGAGGAATTCTCGATAAAACAATATATATTTATAAACATGGTTACAAAAAGCAGTTTTCTTTGTTTTTTTGTTCTTTAGGTACTTTAGAAAAGAATTCTCCGGCTTCAGTAGCTATAATTTAAAAATAAATATACGTATGTTCTTATGCAGACTTCGTTTACATTTCTGGGATTTTAATTACAATAGACTAACAATTTAGGAGGACGCAAGTCATAATTGCGTGTATATTGTTCACATTTCGCGCTACCGAACCATTTCCTGTTTATTGAGTTTAAGATCACTTCGATATTTTTTCTTTTCCTTCGATTTCAGAGTACTTGTTCTTTTTCATTCTTATTATTATTAACGTTAAGTAGCTAATCATAGCCTTCGTCCAGGCGGTACAATAATAAAACCATATCATATTTCAAAGCAGACGATGTGCACCGGTGCGTTGTCAGCCACAATAATGTGGTATCAATAACATAAGTTAAATTTTAGTAGATGAAATCGGAGAAGCAATACTAAGAAATTACATTTTGAAAAAATTAAATCGAATACTTTAAGAAATACTGAATAGGTTTTTAAGATAGATAATCGGTTAAATGAGTAGCAAAATACGTACATATGTTTGACACACCATTAAATAACTATAGCTCGCATATATAGGCATCAGAATTGTTGAAAGCACTGCTTAAGTTGAACGTAGTTCGTATTTGTTGAAAAAACGGAATTGAAGTTTAATGAACACAAAATTTAAAATCTATGCTCCATTTCTAACTTATTTTTAGTTCAATTTAGTTCAATACAGTGATCGAACTATAAGGAACAGAAGTGAATTCTGCACGTGCCGTTTTCCTAAGAAATTATAGAGATTTCGGATATTGGCTGAGGTATCTAAAAACTGAGGTCGAAGTTTAAGAAATCCCAAGTAGGGTACACGTTATAACAAGAAAATTTATATATATACATATATATATTTGCGAAATTATTACTAAAATTAAACTTGTTAGACGCTGTAATGTTTGCTTGTTTGACTACAATGGTTTTAGTATCAGGAATTTACATCATTCACATCTAATACAGTTTAATTTAATTTTCCGCACACCCTAGGTCAATTTCTAGAGAGTTTGTAAACTAATACTTTGAAGTAAGTACACGAACTATAGATTCTGATTAGTCAATTGCCGGTGAACCTTTAGAAGCGTTGGGAATGTTTCACGAGGGAGATAAATTTTCGTATTATTTGAGGGCTCAAACAAATTAAACGGCGGTTTTGACTTGTGAAATACTGAGTTAAGTAGAAATGGTACTTTCGTTGCATCCTGTTGTGGTTCGTGATACAACCTGGAACCATAACGATAACATTAAGTCAAAAAGCTTGTACGTTACATCTGTTGCCATTATTAACAGTAAAACCGAGTCATCATACTTCTAGACAATCGTTGGCGATATCAGTTAGTTAGAGACGTGTTGAAAAAATTAGTAAGGCAAACATTGTAAACAGAAATTGTTCTAGTGTAGTGAGATTTCAGCTTATATCAACCACAATATGCAACAATCATTATAATAAAATTATCTGCCAGTGTAAGGATATTCGAAATCATGGAGAAGGAACGCTCAAAGGAACACTTCTAGATACTAGATACATAAAAAAAAATTGTCAAAATGCACATCATATATATAAATATAATATATATATTTCTTAATCCTTTTAATCCTTATATATATTTTTCAAATGCTTTTAAAAGAAATTGCAAAACCGATAGATATTCAGAAATAAAGTTCTATTTAAACGCTGCGAATATATCAAAATTTTGGTGTGTAGAAATGCGTGTCTGAGATGTACATATTTGATCGGCTTACGAGTCGGAACCGATTTCGTTACTTCCTTTTGTCGATCTATGTGTTTTTTGCTCACGCGAAGTGTGGGAAAGCTTTTTATTTAAAAATGCAATCACAATATTTGCAAAACTGGATGAACCTTAAAAAGAAAAGTAAAACGGGATATCAATGTGTTTTTAATGGTATGCTGTATGACATGTCGTGCTGGGCTTCTATACCACTTCTGTACAAACTTGCTTTAAAGCATTTAATTAGAATTGCGAAACACTTTGCTATATGAGAAAATATCAGTTGATTGATTGAAATCAATCTTACAGTTACTTACTACCTGGCCCTAGAAAACAGACGCACCAGATTTTAGATTACAGATTACAGTTTATTGTTACTTATTCGCGCGTTTTTAAGAAGTAAGTGTGGAATAATTTTTCACTAAACAGAAATGGTGCGAAAATATGCTAACTTGATTAAGCCCCGATTCATTTCTTGATGGAAATTTTGTTAGCATATTCCTACTTCATTCCATTAAAATAACTAAAGTAGGTTTTCACTACATTGTTTTTATTACTGATTGCTATTGACGTAGGAGGAAAACTTTTCGTTTTCAATGCTTAGATATACATGTCGGAACTTACGATTGTTAGTTAATTTAGTCATATCTGTCCGTCAGATAATTTGCTTTGAGTGCTCTAATGGTTACAAGGTTTATATGATAAGGTGAAAATCGGAAAGGTTTTTAATTTTTAGTTCTGTACTGAATATAAGCGAAACCCGTCCATTAAACATATAAAGAATTCAAATTTGGTGTTCATATCCGAAAAATGATAAAAAGTATCCTTTATATACGCGCAAATAATTGGAATATTTAAAGTAATTATTATACATCTGAATATAATATGTTATGCCATGACATGACAAAATCTAAAACTTCAAAAAAGTAGGAGCAACTTTTATTCGGCTGTACTATATTTAGGTTTATTTGTTAATCGTGTTATATTTAAACCTGTAGGGTAATGTATTTTTTGCGTTCGCGAATTGAGGTAGCGCAAAAGTAAACCAGGCAAAAATTAATCGTGGATTCTCAACAAAGGTCGAATGATCTACAGGTTCGTAAATAGTTTTGATATTCAGTCAGCATTTTCGTATTAAGAATAGAATATTTCGAATTGAAAAAAGCAACAAGAATCGCATATTATTAAAAAAAAATGCAATATATTTGCGACTTTTATATCATTCATTGTTTTGTAGTTTATCCTAATTTTTATTGTACAATAATGAAAAAAATCATAATACACTTGAAGTTCTCTAATTGAGATTCTGCCTTCCTCCTTATGGGACAATAGCACCCTCAACCAACTCTTCAGCGAATAGCAGGCTGCATTGAGCGCACACAAAAGCATTCTCGTACCATACGTTTGTCAAGTTTTTTTTGATAGGTTAGCATATTCGGAAAGCAAACATGATTGTTATAAGAAGTCCTTGACGCGTTATTAATTCACATAAATAAAAGCAGATTAATTTGCGTATTGCGCATATTTCTACCTTTGAACACGTTTAAGAGTTTCAAGTAATTAAAATCAGGAATTCATCAACAAAATCATCATATTGCTTGAATAAGTGTGTATTTTACGTTCTCTATATATACATACACACAATCACGCGCGCGCGTGTATGTATATAAATGTGTGTGTGGGTATGTGTGTAATACCTCTTATTTTTTATGTCTTCGAATTATGCATACAGTTCTGAATGCGGCATCGACAATTAAGAATCATCAGAGTTATTTCTACACCCTACATCATCATGGTGACAGGAGAGTTTGACAGTGATCAGCGTATCTTCGTATCCTGTTAACGGTTTAATAATTTCAGCTAAAGCCAACATATTTCATTCTCTATTTAGTTTACCATAAGATTTTGCGTGATGTTTACGCACGAATCGTAGGATTCTTATACTGAATATACCTATTTGGGGCAATATTTGAAGTTTCCTTCTATTATAACATGTAAAAGTTATAGGTACGCACGTTAAATTTAATCGTAATAAGCGGATGTCGCTTCCTAAGACTGTTCAATAATATTTTAGGCTTAAAAGAAAAATTTTTATCATTGGGCTTGTTTAAAGGAAGAGATGTTATTGTTGAATTCTAGTGGCTTGTGGGAGAGGTGGGCGTTTGAATAGCAATCTACAACTGGCAGTTTATAAGTACGTTGCAACCACCACGGACAAGTGGTGTTTTCTTAATACAAAGTTGTACATAATGCTGTGCATATCGTGAGTTTGGCTTCAGTGCAGATGTCAACCATTTTGTTTAAGAGGCTTGAATTTGCGGTTGAAATTCGTTGCACATGACGATTTCGTATACATATTAAAAATGGCGTATGTGTATTTATATGAAAACGTGAGGGCAAAAGCTTGCTTTTTCGTACATAGAATAGACAAATTTCATAAAATTTTACATTTTTATAGAGTTTACAAACCTTAGCAGGAGTATATATAGCGCGTAATATCTTTTCAAAAATGTCGGATACAGTTTTGAGAACTATTGTTTAAAAATGAGAGGTAGAGGTAGAAGAAAAAAAGCCAAGTCGATCGTTAACATTTTGTCCAACTAGAACCTTTTCAGTCTTCGTTCCATTCAATAGTTTATAGAAAATAGTCAATCAGCATTTCTGAAATTATTGTAGGTTTTTGGGTTAAATGCATTCTTGCCACTATCAGAAACACCAAATTAGATTATAAACAGGCGGAGAGACAAACGTAGTTTGCTAAATTGATTTAATTATTACATTGATTTGAAGGCTAGAAGCTATCTCTAAATCTAACGAATAGGCACATGGGATTAGCACTCACCAGTAAAATTAAATAAATTTTATGTACCAAAGTGCGTTTGTAAATAGCGTAGTTATGTTTAAATAAAATACGTTCAGTTAGGAATAGATTTAATTTGACTGATGATTTGGTATATTCTCTATATTACTAAATCGTTATACTTAGCGGACTGGAATAATCTCGAAATCAGTAAACTACCATCTATAACAACTATCGTCAGTAAATTTGTATCAAGTACTTATCAGATTTATCCAAAAGTTAAAAATCATAATAAAATTATAACAGGCTGTAACAAATTTATTAGCAGACTTTTTTTTAAATCTTAACTGATATTATCAGAAAGCTAAATAAGTTCTAGTACTAACATTGGGTACATATTTTCAAGTTAAAATTTATCCAAATACCAATGAAACCGAGCTTTTAGTAAGCTCTGTAGTAAATGTTCTGCGCCTAAACTCTCTGCGAAACTTCCCAAATACAGCGTCTTTTAAGATTTTTTTTGTCCGGACAAAAGTTCTTAGGTTCTGCTGATCCATACAGCCTTTTTTAAGTTATCTGATGACATAAGAGACTATCCATCGAGATCCGCAACAAGTAGACAATGTCTAATTTTATACTATCTTGGGAAAGAAAACTTATATTGTCTACTTCGTACCTTTGCTACGCGGAGGCAAAACGTGTCGTTGGCATATTAAAGATGACCTTAATATTTAAAAATATGAAAGGATTTGTATCCTACTAAGAGAAGTAACTGTTATAGAGATGTAGAAAAGAGTTCCAAGCCGAGGAACTAAAGAGAAGTTTAAAGAACATAGCGGCAGTTAAGCTTGAACAATGATGACAAATTTTGCATATGCATAGCCTTAAACAGACTTGTTTTTTAAATTATAGAATTCTCAATGATTCGACCCAAACCATTTTATTTCAGAATCTTTAGTAGGTTTTAACAACTCCAAAGAAATCTACTACCAGTATATAACATCGGTAATGTACTATTAATAACAATACATTAAATCATTTATACAAGAATGTTCGATAACAAAATTAGATCACTCCTGCCCTCCGTCGATGTTTATAAAAAAATAATTAATAAAAAGCTACTATGAAGCAAATGGTTGTATAAATATCCAAGCACACCGTAAAAAAGTATGATATTTTAAATATGGAAATCGTGACTAGATTTAAGTTTTTATTGTAATTCCATTGATTTATACATTTTGCAACAATCAGTCCATAGGATTTTTATTTAATAGAAAATATTTGGTGTCCTGCAGAGAAAAATGGATGACGTGATGGACATATTTTTTACTAACTACGTTTCGGAATAGACATTTACTTTATAAGTTTTGTGTACATACAAGTTTAAATTTATACATACGGACTTTCATTCCACTTATTGTATATGTGATGAATGAATAGCATTGTGTCAGTTCACATCTATAACTTTACAGAATACTCATAGTAAATGAAATACACCCGTTTTTAGTTACTTAGGCTTTTAATGAATTGTTGATATAAAAAATCCATATTGTATAAAGGGGGTTGCTTAGTGAACAGTCTTGCTGTGTCGAAGTATATATATATAATAACACAAAAGAGCTTCAAGTGCGGCATTTGAACTGAGCGTGAAAATTTGTGTGTGTATGTGTGTGTAAATATGTTTATATAATACATACGTACAGTATACACTTGTATACATACATTTATATGCATATATAAGCTTATAAATACTGTACACTCTTTCTTATTTTCGATTCTTTGTGTGAGTAGTATTACGTTCATAAATACTTAGGTGCAAATGTTGTCTCGGATATGATGAGTGTTGTCGAGTGTCGAGTGTTTCTCTTGTTGAATAAAGGATCTTTTTGTGTAAATAGATTACAAACGACAAAACAGTTTCCTTTACTCCACTTTTTGGTTCAAGTATGATATTTATTCCAGTTTCATTTCTGTCGGTACGGCCCTTTCGCTGCTATTCCTCGTTTGCGGAAAACGAAATAAATGCTGCTGATGGCATATTACGGGTATATTGTTGCTGAAACCGTATGTGTTAGTATATAGGTATGTTTCATAAGAAGGGTGACGTACAACACCCTGCGGCATAGTTTGTTTTGGGCTCTTTCAAACATTTTTTATATAACGCTTTTATACTGTCGGATCGATTTCAATAATATTCCTAATGTTGTTGTGTGTTATGTACTTATGAGTGTTTTCATTATTTTTCCACTTGGTTCAACTCCTTGTCTGTTTGGTTTCCGTTGATGAGGACTGCAAAGCTGCCATCTTTTTTATGTCAGTAAAGATGGTGGTTATTATGATAACAGAGATTTGTAATTTGCTTGGCTTAAATATTTTTAGTAAGCATAGCTATTGTTACTATATTATTCGTTTTGAAGGGCTTGCTATCTATTTCATTTGCACATTACTCTTGGGAATTTAACTTTGCAAATTATTTGAAACCTCAAATAATAGAAGTATATTAGAGTTCCTCTTCACTGCGAGTAATTAGTTAAAACGCTTGGATCCTTTGGAAATTTTTGCAATATTTTTGAATAAACCTATGCACGAGTGGAAACGATATTTATACTATCACAATAATTAATATACACCTGGAACTTCATATGTTTCAATACATAGATCAACGATTGTGTATTATAAGCTTCATGTTTATTTTTTTAGTAAACGTTTTGGCATATTTGTAATATTGTAAACTTCTATTTTGGAATGAACACTATACTTACACAATCCTCGTTCAGCTTCTTATTCTCATGAGAAATTTAAAATTATATATATAATGAATTTTCAATAGAAAATTATACGTGGTTACACTACTTGTTTTATTTCATGTAGCTAACATGAAAATGCATTATACATTCGTTCAAACATGTTTAGAATGCAATCGATTTGAATAGAACACATTTCAGCGTGCACATGCTGCTAGAAATTTTCCCGAATTTTTACATTTGTAATTGAATAGCAGACTTTCTCCCTTTAAAAGTGCACTTATGGTGGAGTAGTCTTCTCTTTGTGTTTCTTCTCAAATTAATTGGATTTGTGGACATTTTATATATAAATAAAAAGAACCTCTATTAAAAGAGAAAAATTTAAGTGATCCTTGAATAAAGAATTGCTATAGGCTATTGAGAAGAGCTTGTTATATTTTTAATTAGAATTTGTTTATAGAAAAGTATATTATTAACATCGATTTTATCGTTTTGTAAAGGTAAGTTGCTTGTGCTATAAAAAAGGCTATGTTATTTTAATGAAAAAGAACATATATAGAAATAATAAATCTCTTAATATAAGTGAACTATTTGTGATATTTTGAAAGAATCCTCTATAGTAAGAAATCAGGAGCGGGATGTATCTCTTTTAATTTCGGTTTAAAAATGGATTTTATATATGCATTTTCGAAATTAAATATATACATAAAGAAAACATACTTAAATCCAGATTGCAGATATTTCAAATTGCAACAAATTAATACTACCTAATGCTTGAAACCTATGCAGTAGAACTGAATAATATTTTCTTCAATATACCCTTAGTTGTTTGATTGGTAACACCGACTAGCACCGACATTTTAACAGCCCGCGGGAAGCATTTATATCAGGTTTTAAATCAATATCTCTTATAGACGGGAAATTTTATTTTTTCGTCTACCGTATACGAGTTTTCTATGGACTTACGCCCATTTTCCCCCAAATTTAAAATAGTCCTTGTAAATATTTTTATCGGTTCCAGGTCAATATTTTGTATGAATTGTGACTTAAAGTAGAGGATCAGATCGCGTCTTTTTCCAAATTTGGTCTGCACGCGTCAACTAAATCTGTGTAAGCCAAGGTTTTACTTCCTATTTCAATTTATAAAAATCTTTTCTATGTACTTACCACTGCGCTAGCTAGGAGTTGACACAAGGTGTAAACGTTTTTGGTGTAGGCTCTATAAACTATATTCTGTTTTTGTAGATTCTTTCTATTCTTCTCTGAAGCGTATAAAAATACGTGCAAATCGATCTTCCTCACCACAATGCCCTGATAAACCAACTCACATTAAGATTAAGCAACAATTTTGCCCAGTTCAACGATGTTAACCTGACATTAAAAGCACTCGTACAAGCAAGGACTGTAACAATAACCTCCTTATTTCATCAAAACGCTTCAATATCCTTTAAAAATTGGACTGTTCCGGGGGTTGGAAATCTTGTAAACAGCTCTACATGAGCAACAACACTTATTCAAATAATCTGTTAACAGTTGATGAGATCAAAGAACTCGCATTTGAGCTTATAAACAGTCTTAAGGAATGTAGGATTAAAGCTGGACAATTCGAAGCCCTCCCAAGTTTAGCTCTTATCATAATGAATAACGATTTAAATATTATTTGTTGGAATGCTAGAGACATCAGAAGCAAAAGACTAGAATTATTTCATTTTATCATTGACTATAAGCCCGGTATTTGTGTTTAGTGTCCGAAATCTTGCTTAAACCTGGAATTTCTTTAAGTCATTGCGAATTTTGTATCTACAGAAACGACAGAGAGAACTCTAGAGGAGGAGGAGTAACAATAATCGTTAAAAGGAACATATCTCGTATGATACTCCCAACTGTTAGAATGAATCTTATTAAAAACATTGACTATAAGCCCGGTATTTGTGTTCAGTGCCCGAAATCAGGCTTAAACCTGGAATTTCTTTAAGTCATTGCGAATTTTGTATCTACAGAAACGACAGAGAGAACTCTAGAGGAGGAGGAGTAACAATAATCGTTAAAAGGAACATATCTCGTATGATACTCCCAACTGTTAGAATGGATCTTATTAAAAACATTGACTATAAGCCCGGTATTTGTGTTTAGTGCCCGAAATCAGGCTTAAACCTGGAATTTCTTTAAGTCTTTGCGAATTTTGTATCTAGAGAAACGACAGAGAGAACTCTAGAGGAGGAGGAGTAACAATAATCGTTAAAAGAAACATATCTCATATGGTACTCCCAACTGTTGGAATGAACCTTATTAAAAACATGAAAATAAAACATCAAACAACTGCGCAAAGCATATATATCTACTCGCGTTACTTCTCAGGAGGTTAAGTACTAGGCAGGTCAACAGGAAATCAGGAAAAAATGTTGATTTATCGAAGATTTTCGGGAAATGAGACGATTAACGTCTACCTTACATTATGAAATTAACGCTTTAGAATAGCTCTTTATCCACCTTGGATGAGGTGGAATACAATCAACATATTAAGGAAAAAGACGCAAACTATTGCAATAGTTAAGCCTAATAATTCAAGCTTTTCTACTCTTCGAGAAAAACGTAAGACTTTCTCTGAGTATTATGCTTCTAACTGTACCATTTCAGTTGATATCAGTAAATCTGAGATAATGAACGATGTAAATAGCACAATCAGTAACTTTCTGGCTTCCAGTTAAAACTTTCAGAGAAATTATTAACAAATCCGTCGGAAATTCTTTCAATTGTCGAGAATTCAAAGAACGAAGAAGCGCATGCTGGTAATAACAATGACAACAGTTGCCTAAAAGTCCTATCTAAGAAAGGAATAAAACTTTTATCCGTTCTTATAAATTCATGTTTTAAATTTCGATATTTCTCCTGATGAATTTAAGGGGGCAAAGGTAATTCCTATTAAAGTGTCCAACTCGTCACCCACTTGTCGTCCGATTAGCCTGTTATCATTTATTCGAAAAATTATAGAAAAGATAAATTTGCTACTTTCATTGAGTAAAACAGCACTACAGCTCTCCATCAATGCGGTTTTCGTAGGATACCACTCATTCTTTTATTAGAATAAAAAACATAGTCCATCCAATATCGACAAGCATATAAGACCGCCTTTGATCCATATAGCATGATGGTCTCATTTTCGAATTGATAAAGCATACATTAAAGCATAAAATGTGGGTCAACAAAGTTCATATGCATTTCCCATTCCCGCTTGCTGCCCGCAAAGATTTTGCCTCTTTTCAGCGTTATATTATTTATAGACATCGGACACTTCACAACCAAAATATTCAAATTTTTTTATATTTGATAATTATATAGCTGTACTCTCCTCCAATTTTTTACCTGCAGATAAAATAACAAATTTACTAGAAGTTGTAAATAGTATTTTAATATATTTTAAGAAATGGAAAATAGTGATAAATTACGAAAAGGCAAAAACATTACATTTTACAGTGAAAAGGAAGCAATGGTTTACTCCTCAAAGCCCATAATTATTTTGTTGTTATAATTTACCCAAGATTAAATTTTAAGTATCGTATCCCATGTGTAGTCAATGATATTAATATTCCAATTCGAATTTTATGCTCAGTCATCAACAGGAATTCAGGTTAAAGCATGGTCAATAAGAGGACAATTCTCGCACAGTCTAAAATTAAAAAATTGCAATTCGCACAGAGAAGGATTGGGAAAGCTTACTCAGAATTTTACGCTAGATAATTAAACTCGGAACTCTCTCATCCTAATATGCTAGACTCTCGCCCTAGTGAGAATCTCGTCATTTAATATAGATATAATTATATATATATATATATCGACACACACACACACTCTCTCTCTCTCTCTCACACACGCACACATATATATATACATATATATATAAAATATATATATATAAAATAAATATATATATATATATATGTTATAATTCATTTGATTTGAAGTCTGTATACCTAATTGGATTAACGGATAAAAAGTTAAAACTAGCAAAAATCTGTTGCAATTAACACAATATATCTCGAACGACAGCTTCTTTAACTTTCATCAAAAATGCCTTTCGCACAAGTTTATGACGTTGATTTTCCGACGTTATGACTTTCATTATCCAATGTATTATCAGGTTGTTATTGGCCAAACCCGGTACCCATTTCGAACAGAGCTTTCTCATCGACGAGTGTTCTAGAAAACTAATAAATGCACTGTCTTTTAATATCATTAAGATGTCGGCTCTCTCAAGCAACTTCACTTTCCAAATGAGTGTGTGCACGTTTTTTATGTCTTCTGAAACAACTACCAAATTCGGATGGCGAGAGCGGTCAATATCGTTCGTGTTCGTAGGATCTTGTTTAAAGGCAGAAAACCACAGACAAATCGTTCTTTTCTACGGTGAAGGCTTGCCATAATATTTTTCGAAGCGGTTCTCGGTTTGAATGGTATTTTTTACAATTAAAAAGCAATGATTGATAACACACAAAAATCAGATTTCCCTAGCAAATATTTATTATAACATAGTAATTTGCGCCTTTCACTTGAAGAAGAATTATCCCAAAGTGAATTGGATATGCAATATAAAAAATGAACTTTCTGGCTCTGTAGATGAAAGCGAGCCTAGATAGCGAGCAAAAGGTAATGGGAATGTTATCAAGTAACCAAACTTAAAGTTATTAACGATTGATTGCATCTTTTTATCCAAGAGCATCCCGTGGACGACGAAAACGTTGTAGCTATTTCAACTCTAAACTTTTGATTTTGCCAACTTCGGTAATGGCGAAGCTAGTGCATTTTATCGATGTTTTATTTAATGGCTCGTATCCCTTTTTGAAATTCTGCTTACCAATATTTTACTGTGCTAAATCCTCTTTTATTCATTTGAAGAACCAGACGCCTCTAAGTAAAATCCGTCTGAAATCCGTTTTGATATGGGTTAGATTAAGGATTTCATACCGAAATATTGTATCACATAACATGCTCAATTTTTCCCTAGTTTACAAATTTACTTAGAGCGTTCACTACACGTGGCTGTTAAACAAATACAATACAATGTTTTCAAGCTTCAAACTTAAACTTTATAAGATTGATACTGTCGACTATAAAGATTTTTCAAATAATAGTGGCACACATGGAGAATACTAATTCCTAATTCTTTGCTGCTTAGCGATCGGACGATGGAATAAATAAGGACACGCACAGAAGCAAGGGCATTTAAGGTATTTACTTATTTGTTAAGCATTTTTAAAAGAATAAATAAAACTGTCAAAATTGTCTCAAAAAAATGACATGCTAGGTTCACAATAGGAATTATATATCTTCTTTAGTAATTAGTAGTATTTTCATTAAATATACTGGTCTTTCAAAAGTGGTAGGGGTCATTTGAATATTACACTGTTATTCCTATCTAGGTTCTGCAACTACCTTCAAAGTATAACATAGTTATCCCTCAGAAGCCTACCGAGTGTGTTAGTAATATCTGAGACATTTTGAAGGATGATAGTCTTAGCACTATAGCAATGGCATCACTAGTCTTACTGTCTGCAAAGCTCTCTTAGCTGTTAAGTTCTCTTCTTACAGTCGACAGACGACCTTGTTCACGGATGCATCCTTTGATGGCATTAACACCTCTTCTTCCGTAGAGAAACTAATTTTTTCTTCCCTCTACGAGGCTATTACCCAACCTTGCTTGCAAGACACAATCGGGGTTTTTCCGTCAGAACTGGCTGCCATCATATCAGCTACGACATATTTTTCAGGTCTATTAGGTAGAACACTAATCTGGGAAACCTTCGTTTCTATAATATCATTCTGTATAGTATGTGCGCTCTCTTTCTAAAAATATTTAGCTTTACTGCATCTTTCGTTTAGTCTACATATATTTTTAAATTTTTTTTAGTATTCTCTTTAGTTTACGTGACAAATACCAGAATAGATAGTTAATTATTGTTCAAATTTTAATAATTTAAAGGGTAACACGTATGTAAATTTTCCAGAAAAAAATTTTTTTTCATGAATGAAATTGTTTGAAAGTGTAAAACATGAGATTCTGGCTTTGATAGATGCAGCAATAGACGCACTTTCGAGCCATAAATCGCAGAGGACAAAGAGAATAAGTGGAAATATTTGGACGTCGAAGAACTTTTTATGATTCTAGGATTGCAGACTAAAAGAAAAAATAATACAAACTTTATCATAATAGAATATGTCTATAACACTTATATCAAAGCTTCAGCCGCATTTATTTCAAAACACTATTTTTGAAAAAGATACGCAGCACAACTCAAACAATTTTAATGATTTCCTTTCGAAATTTTTATGATCTCTTTAGAACAAAATCCTATACTCAAAGATCTAGGATTTTATCAATAACTTGATTTAAACACCTTTAATTAATAAAATAATTTTGAGGCAAACATTCAACTTGTGCTTTTAACTATGCGCTAATTACACAAAAATTAACATGTCTAAATTTTCTACGCCATTGTGTAGATAAAGATATTTGTATTAACTCTTTCGTTTTTGTTATTAATTTAAATTTGGAGCAGTCGCCTCCTGAAATATTATTATTTCATCAGCTTTGTATCCATTCCAAAAAAATTGCTATTATAAAGTACAGTTTAATCGTTGCTAACAGGGATGTTATTTCAAAAACAATTTCTATTCATAACACATATTTTTGATTTTCGAATTTATATGAAATCACTTGTGTTTTTTGAAGATCTTCACTTACCGAATTTACTTTTGTTAGAGCGCTTCTTGCTTGTTTACTTGAAAAATTCGTCTTTAACGGATTTAAAGACTTATTTTTTTTAAATATTTTTTAATTCGTTTCAACCCTTTGTTATCCTAATTGAAATATTCTCGCTATGGAAACTAAAGGACTTTCCATCAAATTAAATGCGAGATATTATTACATGAAAACAAGTAAAATTTGTAATAATTAAGTAAGGGGATTTAAAGTAATTTATATACGAATATCGAGCGCCAAGTGGAACTAATGGTAACAGATTTATAAGGACAACTTTTACACAAAATATGCATATATATGCTTCGCAAAGAGCTTTGTTTTTGGATGTTCCATGTTATTGGAAGATTTTCATATCCAGCTCACTGAAGGTGAGGGATATGTTTATTTTGTCAATTTGTTTGTAATGCCAAAAAAGAAACTTCTCACAAAGCGTATATATTTTTCATCAAATTTAAAATCGATTTCGACATGTCCGTCTGTCCGTTCGTCCCTCTGTCCGTTTGTCTTCTTCTCTCAACGCTTTCAGTGCATGATTTATTTTTTCTAATTTTTCATTACGAAAGAAGAAGAAAAAATATGAGATCGACATTTTCTGGTACGCTCGCGGAAATGGGCGAAGAAAAATTAGTATGTAGCCGATTGATTGATATTGCTGGTGCGTTATTATATAATTTCTAAAAATTCGATATCAAATTCATTGTAAAAGTAGAGTTTAAATATATTAAACATATACCCATATAAATTTATCATAAAAAGCTTTTCACATATAAGAACAAACCACGTAGAAACGATTACCTTACTTTTTTCTTGTTATGAATATAAAAAAGTCAAAGTTTATAATATATGTTTATATAAAATGGTAATTAAAGCACCGTTTTTGTAAGTTCACATTTAATGTTACAAACATTTTCACCCAAAAATTGATTAATTATAATAATATCAGGTGGGCGTGGACGATCCTTTTTTTATAATTCTATCTTTTATGGTTTATGGGTAATCAGCAAAAATCTAATTTTTTTTTTGCCACCAAAAACAGTGGTGGTCTTGGTCTTTGGGCCGATATATTCATTTTGCGGCTAGGAGAATGAAAATGGCGGCAAATGTTGTATTCTTTAAGCTAAGAAATGTGTATTTTAGCTCTTAAACACTTGGGTCACGTAGCGTTGAGCAGTTACACAGTTGGGACAAACAGCGTTATGCTGTTAAACACTCGGGACAAGCAGTGTTATAACAGATTCGGCACAGCCGAATATAATTTTCTTACTTGCTATAATTGCGCGTGAGATTTTTTCGAATGATTAAAATTTTAGAGAATCTTAATGTTATTTTATGTTGTAGTTTATTTATAAGTAAAAAAGTTGGGTAATTAGTTTTAAAACTTGAAAATATTGGTTGGCTGAATAAAATCTTTTTAAAAAATTGTGAAATTTAATTGCCATTTTTGACTCAACGAGACGATGTGGAGACCATTTTGTGTCACGAAAATATTAACGATAGCCTTAAAAGAGGATTGGTAAGATTTTGCTTTTGACTTCATATATGAGAGTGCAAATTTAACCCCCAAAAATTGCTTCGTATTTCCTGTAACAGCTACCAAATTACACATATACATAAATCACCCTTAACTCCTTATTATTAGTTTTCAGCTTTCCTAACCACCCTTAAAGAACATTACGTAAAGGCAGTGGTACCGAATAATTTTTAATCTGTGACTATAATGATACGTCACGCTTTCATCCTTCTTTTTACTTGAGCTACGGCTTGAAAGTGCTGTTGCCACTATCGCTCCAAACAATTTTCGATGAAGATATTTAAATGTAAAATGCGGAAAAGTTTCGGCGACAATGCTTAAAGATAGATACACAAAGAAAACTTCTATGTGTATTTACTGATTTTTGATGTGTGCAGCGATAATTGACAATGACATTAATACAGATATTATCCGCTTGGTGGAGTTCTTAATAAAAAATTTTCGATTACTAATTTCTGTTGTTTTGCCATAGATGGCGCAAGGAGGAAAGTTAAACGGCTGGTTTTGAATGTGTAAATAAAAACATGTTGGAATACAAAAATGACCTTTTATTACCGCTGATTAACATTATATGTCAGGAATGTCTAATTAAGTGGAATATTCGACCAGTTTGATTATATAAGATTGCTTTCCTGTTGCAAAATTAGAATTGTCTAATGGAGAGAAATTTTTGTGTATATGTATGCATTTATATTTGGTATACATAATGGACAAAAGTGTAAATATGTGTACATATTTACATATAGAAGAATGAAGTCGGTCTTGCGTACAATTATGTAAATGTTACGTATTGTTGTAGACATATGCACATATATGGGTGTAGTTTGTTTATCTTCTTTCCATATAAAGTACGTAATGTTAAATCACCCAAGAATTGGAACAGCCTGCTCGTCCTGTATTTTAGGCGAGAAAATTAAATTGGCCAGAGCTGAGTCCACAACTCTCGGCTAAACATGAATAATATTTTTCGTATGTTGATTTCTATCTACAACTTCTATTATAAATGTGATTGTGCTGACCATGACACTCTTTGTTTATGTATATAAGAACACACATATTTACATATATATATATATATATATATATATATGTATATATATATATATAAATATATATATAAATATACATGTGCGTAAATTTTATATGTGGATGGTTCAATCAACACATGCCCCGTGGTAAATCTTGTATGAAAAATAAATGTTAGCACACACACCTTCAAACACACATGTGGAAAGGCCCACTTGTTTACAACAATGTATATATGTATATTTATACATATATATATGTACATTTGCAATACGTTCAACATACTCGATGACTGAGATTAAAAAAAATTCAATAATTCACAGATTTTTGTGCATAAATACTCGTAGGACAGAATTAAGTGGAGTCTTAATGTAACTATTGTCAAGCATCCGTATGTGAACACATTACTCTCAAATTACGTAAATTGATTTTGTATTAGTGATAGTAGAAGGCTCATTTAAAAAGCTGCTTCTTTGTACATTTTTTGCCACTTTAATAATAAATGCTTGCTTATTGCTTATGAAACGCTTAACGAAAGCATAGAGAATGAAGTGGAAATGTTTTATTTCCGCCAAATCAGATCTTTTGAAGGTAAATATAAATATATGCAAGTACATTTATTTGTGATTAGGAAAAGCTCTGTTATAAATTGCTTTCTAGTTCTGGTTTTTGCAATATCATATAAGAGAATGTGTGTTTTGATCTATTTTTAATCAATTCGCCAATGTAATAAAAAGTCTACATTGCTACTTACACCACAATTTCCGATGTTATCAAAAACACTTCTTTTTTAAAGTTTGTTTAACCACTTGTACAAATATATTGAACTAAGAAATTTAATTTTATTTGCTTTGATCCGCAAATTTTATCTCTAACTTTTTTTCGTTTTCTTCTACATCTTTTGCAATTTTCACATAGCTACCTAGATTCAGATCAAATAAAAATAACAATGAAATAAAAGTTTGTACAGCTATAAAACTGAGACATCAACCCATGTACTCTTTAAAAATTTGGAAAGGTTAAACCTATATTTGATTTGTGGTTACCCGACTCAACTTTGATATGGGTTGTTTGGAAAATGATTCGTAATAACAACACAAAATACTTTCGCATTATAAGCGCAATGCTTAACAACTGATTTTTACACCCGTCAATCGGGGTACGTAGGATTTGGTAAATGTTTCTAACGCATAAAATGGATGGACAAATTTGTATCAACACCTGACATTTACACAACATATATTTACTAAGAAGCTTTATTAATAGTTTTGTGAAGCTCCCGCCGTATCGATTTTGTAGAAACAATATTAGTCAAGTGAGTGTTGAGTTCACTTTTGCCGCGGTAATTTCATGTTTCAATCTCTTTTATGATTGTATATTCATGTCATTTTGTTTGTAATGTCCAGAAGTAGACTTCGTAGACCCTACAAAGTATATATATATTCTTGATCAGCATCAAATTTAGAATCGATTTAAGCATATCCGTCTGTCCGTCTGCACAACTGTGCGTCTGCTCGTCTATCCAGCTGTCTGAGTGGAAAGGATCTATTATTCGATATAGTAGAATATTGAACTTTAATGTTTTTGTGAAAATGTTTGTAACATTAAGAAAGGTGCTTCTGGAACTACATAAAATTTATATATTCTTGATCAGTATGAAATGCGGAATCTACCTAGACGTATTCGACTGTCCGTATGTCCATCTGTCTGTCTTATTATTCCTCTTGGTCGATGATGTGTCAGTATGTTTTGTATATAGTGTCATTAATGTGGACACTGTCGCTCATGAAACGTTACACATCCCAGATATTTTCGTTCGTGAAACGTTAAACAGTTCAAATATTTGCGTTATAGAAGCTCTCGTTACCGCAGCATCAACGATTTGCCATCTTTCGAAGTCTGAGAGATCACTGATTTCATCGATCGCTTGTTGTAACCTTGGCAGAAGAAGACATGTAGTACGCTGATATATAATCCACAAGACTTGGTACTTAAACTGTGCGATAAACACGCGATGCCTTATTTACATGGAAACAATGTTAGCAACAAGCAACAAAATAGTAGTATACTACATAGTCGTCTTATTATTTAGTCCATACCTGGCATATAAGGGGACCGATTTATTCATGCTTGCCTATCTTTTCGTTTCAAAACCTTACCTAGAAAGAAACTTGATCTGATTTATTAATATGAATACAAATTTTCTTATTCAACAATGAAAATTCGGAAAAACAACTCAAAAAATTATAGCCGCGAAAAGCCAATCATTAAATACACTGTGACTAATGCAATTCATCATTTACTTTCATGACAAAATATGGAAAATTATATTCTTTTCCCATGTTCAAGCATTTTTTCATGGGAGCCCTAAGAGGGAAGACGGCTTGGAGCGTATAGTATGTAGTATAAATTTGGCAAATTTAACTTTTCCGTCAAAGACTTTCTTATTCTTCTACTATTTCTCCTATAAAGTTTTCAAAATTAGTCTTTGTTGTCATAAGAGCCCTTATATGTGTTTGTATCATATTGTCTAATTTTTAACAGTTGGGACCTATAGGTTCGCTACAGTGTTGCATGGATATACATCAGAAGTATAGACAGACGGACGGTTGGACATACAATCTCAAATCGATTTAAAAAATGAATCTGACTCGAATGAAATAATGAATGCGGGTCTTCTGTGTGTTACAGACGCAAACTTAACTCTCTGTTCAGCTCTTCATAATTAGATCTAATCAGATTATATTTCACCAAAGTTAAAGCTTATAGGTATCTAGAATCTATATAGTATGCACCTATTCTTGCCAGAGATGCATAATTTGATTTTATTAAGTTTCTTCCATACTTTTCACCACATGCTTCACATGTAAAGTAGTAAGGGACACACAAAATTGTTTCGTTTACAAAACACATTTTTTATTGTTTTCGTGTGGCATGCTAGGATATTCGAACGCAGATAAGTAAGGCTTTCTCTTATTTCTACTTGAGTTTAATGAAATCTCCGCTACAATCTTGTAATGAGTCCTTTACTGTCGTTGGTAGATCCTAACCGCAAGGTTAAAATTTTGTCGTTTAAATGTGTTAACAGGAGTCCCACTTTTTATGAGTTGTGTGCGTTTTTTTAGGATATTTCTAAGTGGAATACTTCTGAATTCGACCGTTATTTAAGTATCAAAATAAAAATTAAAAACGAATTTCAAATGATTTTACTCTTCATTTTAATTCCTCAATAGTAAACACTTTAGCTACGTGCAGAAGAGTTTTTATTCGAGATAATTTTACATACGTTTATCAAATGTAATTGATCAGAAATGGGGATTCCCCGCAATCTGGAAGATACAAAAATATACAATTGATGGAAGTATTCTTATCATCAAATATTAATAATAAATATTTTTTGATGATATTTTATAGGCTCTTCTGTGCGATTTCGCTTTTTAATGGGTAATAACTGCGGAGCAAATTCACTATTATTCAGTTTTGCTGACGTACGAGGTGGGAAGTACGGAATAAGATTTATTAATGTCGTAATTTCGCAATTGTTGTTGCACACTACTACAGGGTGCTTAAGAATAGAGCAAAATTTTTTTATATACTCTAATTTGATGTTTGAGGTACTATTCTTTCAAAATTTTGTGTTCCTTGATATTTTTCGGAATGTTTTCGCTTACGCTTATGGATCTGCCTTATTCCTAAAGTCACTTAATGTGCACATACACTTGGAAGGAAAGTCATTTCGCGTTAGCACCAGTAATTGAGTATATTTAATACCAAACTATTTAATCGAAATTATTATTATTCTTAATAAACGCAGGGTCTGTTAGAGTTTTCCGTATGAAAATTTCAATTCATATGTAAAATTTTCGAGAAACTTTTTAAACCAAATAGTGTTACATTAATGCTGCTCACATTTGCAGTAAAAATGTTTTTCAAATATCTTCAACATTATGGGACAGACTAAAAGTTCGCACATATATATATATTAGTGAAAATCCTGCACCTATACAATGTAAACATATTTTCAAAACAATTAATTTTATTGGTCAGAAATCCACTGAGTCTTTTCGAGTAACGGCTTGGGGCCGACTTTACGGGCGTCCAGCAATTTGTTAACAATAGGTTTCTTAGCTTCAATTCAGCACTATCTTGGATTTATTTATTTGATCAGCAAGATCTCTTGTGGACACACAACTGAATGTTTTAATATATCTGATGTTAAATTTTTTAAAGAAAATGGTTATAGAGTTTTCTATTAGTAGTAAGACAATTTATGCCTGACAGCTTGTATCCTTGATTATTTGAATTTTTGATAGATAAGTTTCGCTCTGATTGGTGCGTTTATTATCTTTCGATATAGAATGTTTATGTTGATTTTGGGCGTTCAAAGATTCGCTTGTTACAAACTTGGAGTAAAAAAACTACTATATGCTCCTCCTTTTTTAACGAGCATAAAAAGAAATTTCGCTGTGTTATATTTTATCACAGAAATAATTTCTCACTTATCCCTTAGCTCTACAAGAAAGTTTTTTCCTATTAATAATGTCGGCAATTTGAACTATCAGTTTGTTACGTTAAAATTTCTCAGGCTGAAATAATACAAAATATATTGACAGAGAACTTTTGTTTATTATTAATTGAAGTTTCTGACATATTATTGAAATGTTATGCAAATATGTTGAGTGGTAATTTATTCTTGTTCTTTTTAACATAATGTATTATTGTCTATTATTTAAAAAGAAATATCGTCACGTGTATTGTGCATTTGTTTTATAAGTTTGCTTACATAATCATTTTTAGCACTTGCGTTTAATAGTAAACCTGTGTATCTATGCGTTGTTAAGTATCTTTGTAAATATAATTTGACGTTAATATATAATCCATGTATGAATTTATGCATTCGAAAAATAAAATTTTGTTTCGATGCATATATTTGCGGAACCATGCTGCCTGCTCTTCTTTCAGTCATGTTCACATCTACTATGGAATTATAAGGGCATAATAGTTTCTAGCATTCATAAGAATATATTAAAGATCCTTTAAAGCGCTATTTATTATCAGTGTAAAATTACGCTTCAATTTAGTGGCTACAAATTTACTCATTTTGCTATTTTGGGTAATCTCAAAATTTGTCGCACTGATATTTGTACTACAGGCCAACATTTTGTATCTGTTTTCTTTACTTTCTCAAAGCTTTAAAGAGAAGATTGAGTAAAAAATATTATTATTAATGAATTACATACTGTATGCCGATATCGCCTTAAAATATAAAGGCAGTATTCATCAAGATTTTAAGCTTAGATGCAAAAATAATTTACATCAACAAAAATATCGTGCGGATTTTATAGATTTATTTGAGCTGGTGGATATCTTGGATTCGGCTTAAAACCAAGATCAATTTTTCACTCGATCTTTTCTGAAATCATCTTATGTATCTGTTCCAGTTGTGAACAGCAGCATAAAATTATGTGAAAGGAAAACTATTCAAACAATGTAAAATAAATAAAATATGGGCGGGGAAGTATTTCATGAATTAATGACTTATATAACTTATATAACTTATTATAACTTTGACTAAGTGGTATCATAGCAAGAAAAAATAATAAAATTTCAAAACTCCTGAAAGCTGGTTCAAAATCATTTGACTCGCCCTGACACCTACATTTTAAAGAAAACTATTTTTCCAAAAAATAACAAAAATATTATTGTACTATCGGATTTGGTTAGGGTTACGGAAATTCTTGGACAGCTATAATCTTGACAATCGCTTTTATTTCAATTTGATATGCCTTATAGAAAACGAGACTTTAAATTCGGGCTGTAAATTTACTGCAATTCATACATGATTTTAATATTTTAGATTAGGCCAGTATGCCGGCTGATAGAAATACTAAGGAAATTTGATGCTGATCAAGTGTTATAAGCAGACTTACGAACTTTGTATGTTGCGCTACGACCGTGGTCACAAAATTGTATTAATATCTTGAAGGAGGAGTAGTGCTTAAGTCTAGATTTTAAGAAATGGTGTTTCAAAATATGCTTTAATATTATTTGATATATGATCGCATTGAATGCAACGGGATTACTTTGTTCGTAACTACATTTTTTGACAAAGTTACGTAATATTAACACCTAAGGGAAGCAATTATTAGATGTGCTATAAATCTGACCTACTATAAATTGAGCATTTGATTCTTTTGTGCTGTACACGTAGATCTAATGCTATTATAAACATTACACTTGCTGATTGTATTAATGTATAATATAATAAGTAATAATAAATATAAAAACTATTGGTGATTTTTCATAGATGATCTGCATAGTTCACTTTTGATAATTCGCTCACATCTCTTTTTGCAGTGCTTTTTGAATGTTTTGTCATTGAACTTGTCTTTAATCTAAATTATTTCCAAATTTTTGCCTTGAATTTTGATTTTGCTTTTAGATAAATACTTTTCCCATTCAGTTGTGTTATTGATATTCTGCAATAAAATTGTTTTTTAAACACAAATAATTCTTCTCTTTAAATCAGTTTATAACTTCTAAAAATGTAAATGAAGGACTAAAAAGCTTGTAGATATTCATTGCCACGATTTAACCATGCGATCGCCTGAAGTATAAAAGTAAAAAATGAATTGCCAATAACTACAACCTCAAAAATTCGGACAAAACTAAAAATTTCAAATATTTCGCATTCCTTAATAACTTGCCGAGTATATTGAATATGCATATAAAATCTAGCTGTTCTTTACAACAATAGTCGTCTATACGTCGAAACATATATAAAAATATTTTTACACAGATTTTTCAGATTGAAGCGTAGCCACATGGAAGACAGTCGGTTTTAGATTGAAGTATTGCAACGTAAGCCAAATTATTTTATACATACAGATTATATCACTGTTTGGAATGAATAAAGGGCAAAAACTTTCTTCAATGTGAGCGTAATATACGTAAATTTTTATATCTCTGTTTTGGTTTTTTATTTTTGCACAACTAAAAGTATACAGTTTGTTGTAGTTCAATTGGAGTGTTCGGAAAGCAAAACCTATCTCTATGGGATAAGACGTTGTCCTTGTTTGATGAATCTAGAGTAGTTTCGCTTTAATAGACTTTCCACCCCGGTTTCAATAATTTTATCTTTGATTTTAACGTAGATGTTTATATTTTGTATTGAATTTGGAAGAACATTGTTTTAAATCTTATCGAAATCTTGTTCTCATTCTTTTTACTAGCAATGGATATTAATTCTGAGTCCATTCCGTCTGTCTGAAAAATGTAACTATCAGATTTATCGCAAAAGTTCAAAACGTCTTCACAGTAGCTCACAAACTTCAATGAATATCTGTCTGAAATTTGATATGAATATGTGCGAAAACAATATAACATTTTTTTCAAAATTGATATTAGTCAGCTTACTGACATCTTCACAATTAATGAAAAGTCAGATTTTAGTATGTGTTAATCTTGAGGCACATTTCATTTTACCATCAATTTTTCACACATCAATTAATACCCATATGCATGCCAGTGGAGGGGAAAACTGATACTAATGTCAAATATTTCCACAAACAAATATTTTTAATTCAAAACACTTTTCTGAGGCAAATCAGGTTAAACATATGAAAGAGATTAAAGCTTATTACCTTGAAAAATTGATGTTATAGAACTACGGATACAACAAGAAAGATTAAATTTTCTCGAAAGTGGAACTTGTTTATTTTCGTGAATATTTGCTATATGGCGATATTCCTACGCACTTTTAACTCTGCAGTTATGTTAAGCTTTGCACGTTCTCATAAATTATTTAAAACAAAATACAATTACAATTTCAGAACAATTCAAGCAATTGCAATAATTGCAATGATATCCAATTTTCGCCACATATTATGTTAGTTGTTGTACCATTATACCCGCTGTGATTTTATGAGCCACAATTGTGAAATTCTATCGAATCAGCAAAAATTATTTATGCATTCATGCTACAATCAAATCCAGCAACTAACGGTTGAAGCTATTGACGCATGTAAATGTGTAACCCTCGTCTTGCACTTATTTGGTTGTCATCGCTGTTAAAAATTTGTTTTTGTTAGTGATACATGTCAACGACAAGCTTCGGATCTATTACCGCAGCTCCTGTGGTGTGAAAAGCAGAATTATACCAGGGGGATAGAAATCAAGCAGAAATAAGTAAAAAAGCTTTATATTCGAATTGTAGCGAATGTTGAGCACCCATCACGTAATGCAAATATACAAGATATAAAAGAAAAAAGTCTAGCGGTGTCAGTAAGCCGATCATAATTATTTTAGAGTAGTATTCTTAATATACCGACTGAGAATTTCACGTCGATAATAATCATGACTTCCTTATGGTATATCGGACGCGTACTTCTGCAAACAAGGTAGCAAAAGTAGAAATAACTTTTGATGGATATATATAAACTAGTTTTAGGTCTATATAAATTATTCGGCTTTGTTGTACATAAAATAATGCTTGGTGTAACAGTGTAGTGCTCAAAAATATATGGCATGCATATCAGACATCAATATTATTGCGCAAATAATTAGAATAAAGAATATAAATAGATATTTTACCAATTTAAATCAAAGTTTTGTGCCATACATGTAATATTTTCATTTCTATTTTTGAGGATGACTTTTAGAATTAATAATAAAGCGAGAAGAAGATGGTTTGAATGACTCATGCTGTACTATATTATAAACTAGAATGTAATAAACACGTTATAAATAACTCGCTACATAGCTGTAAGGGGTGAGGGAGTTAAATGGAATTGTTAATACATGACTTTTTTATATTCACCATTGAAGGTGGCTTTTCGTCGTAACACTAAACATAAACTGTAAATATTTTTGACATTCTTACGATTTTGAAAAGTTACATACATGTCTGCCTAGTAAATGACTGCTGTTTGAATCGGTAAAGTTGGAAGAACTGGGACAGGGTGTTAAAATTTCTATATCCTATTATACCCTACACCACTTGTTGTGCAAGGTATAAAGGTAAAAGCCGAACGGTTCTCATGAAAACTAAACCTATATATGACATCAAAGTCAAATTTTTAGTACATTATGACAGAAATAAGAGAAAAATAAATTTACTAAGTTGGAATCACGTCAACGTATTCTTTATAATAAGCGTATATGTAAATATATATATATATATATATATATATATATATATATGTATTTATTAAAAAAACATTGCACGTTCTTTTTGTTTATCCATTTACGAAGACTGTTCGCGTAATTACTACAACATAGGTGACATGTCGAGATTTTATCTCGTCCGTCTTTATATGAAAAAATTGGAATTTCTAACATTTTTCGACCAAAATCAGAAGAAACGTGGAAAACTTGGATGGGATAGGACCATAGTCTGAAACACCACCAACAAAACGTTTTAATTTATTTTTAGTAAACCTTATATAGGAGGGAATTAAAACACGACACCGAAATTTAATGAAGCTATTTTTTGCCAATAATTTGTTACTTTCCCTCTATTACATTCATAAACCATCCAAAATTTGATTTTGTTACTATATAACGGCTTAATTTTCATAAGAAATTTATATCGGAGGGTATTATAAAAACAGGTATGTGGTCTACATTCGGTAGTGTTTATTTCTACGTCAACGCACTAGTATATCATAGGATATTAAAAATTAGACCTTTTTGTCATATGAAAGTTTGCTGTTCGTAAATTGTTTAGATTATATGTTAAAGTACTTTTTTTATTGGTTTTTCGTTAATGTACTAAACTTTACCAATTAGTTCAAAAATTAAGATCTGTAGGTCGAACATGAAAATACATGGAAAGAAAGTGTAACAAAGAGACAAGCCTAAAACGATTCAGAAAATGATTCTGAATCGATTGGTATAACTAAAGGTAGATCTATCTTAAGTGTATAAAAAGCGGACAAACAAAGAGATACACAGTTAGTAGAGCCATGTCTTCAGATGTTATTAAATGAAGCAAGTAAGACAAGTATATTCGGTTGCGCCGAATCTTTATACCCATAAGCTTCATCTTGAAAAAGGGGAAAATCTAAATTTCGATAGGTGGGCGTGGCAGATTTTTTTTATTTTTATGAAATACCATCAAAATTTTTATTTTGCAGTTTATGAAGACTGAACAGCTAGAAAACAGACGTTATTTCAGCTTTTATGCTGCAGCCGTGGCCTATGGTTGATTTAGCCTATTTTCAATCACAAACTATGTGCAAGAACTTCCAAAGTTTGTGCCAAATTTGCGACCACGAGAATGTTCACCACAGACATTGCACATATGAACAGACGAACATTGCCTAAATCGATTCTAAATTTGATGCTGATCAAGAATGTATATGTACTTTGTGATGTCTCTGGAGCTTGTTTCTCGATATTGCAAACAAAATGACAAAATAACTATACCCGTCACCTTTGGTGGTGGGTATAAAAAGATCAACATTATTCGATGGGAATTAAATTAGAGGAATATTTTTCCTTTGTGGAGAATTTTGGCGTATACGGTTTAGGCTTTTTAATGAGCAGATCGCAGTCGATTTAACAGAAAGTATCTAAACGATAAAATGAACTTATTATGTAAATCACAAATTATTAATATTAAAATTTTACGAGGTAATGTCAGCTTTGATTCGTTATACGTGAGAATTACTCCCAAGATTAAATTTGAACTTCTGAAGTTGAACCTGAAAAATATTTATCGTTGGTGCAAAATTAAGAGTCATATGGCCCGGTTCGTAAAACTTATACACGCAACTGAAATTTAGTATAATTATCTAAAGTTTTATATATCAAACGATTTTAGCTATCTTGAAAAGAACATATCCGATGAGTAATTGTTATTGTAGATTAAATAAAGAAAGTTTAATATCCCAAAAATGTATTAAAGGACTCGAAATCATTCAATTGGCATTTTGAGGGTTGAAGATCCCACAGCTTCTGTTTGTTACATAAAGTAATAGAAGAAAATTTAACACTCGATTGAATACAAAATTTACGAGTTATAATAAGCTGATGAGCTGCACACATGATTGCACACTAAACATAAAAGTCAATTCATTCACTGTTAAGAAGATGTTTTAAGCTAATCGAAACAAATTAAAAGGAGCAGTTCCATTACAACAGAAGTGACCAAAACGACTTTGGCCACAGGCATAAATACTGACGTTAGCAAAAAGGTATAAACACATTTGCAATTGGCACTTTATTAAGACGAATTAATGAATTTTTGTATGGGACACTTATATCAATAGCATTTATCCAAAATAAAAAATTCAAACAATTAAAAACAGTTTTCGTTTGGTTTAGGTCATAATAGGGATAAGCATAATTGTATTACTACTCAAAATTTAAATTCTTAGTTAATATCACATTTCTTGAAATCTAATTCGTGTACAACTATAGTTGTTCCACCGTTCAGTTGCGGCCAACTTACAGATGAAATAAAAGATATACGAATATGAAAAGACCATTTTTTTCTAAACTAAAGCAGACTTTTTTGTCTGCATGTGTTTGTTACTGTCAGAGAATATAAATCTTTGTTTTTTAATTCATTCAAAAGTTTTAATATTCAATACCTAATTTCAGAAAATATTGTTAACATTATTGGTATTGCTGGGTTTCAATTTTCAGCAATAAGTAACTTGTATAAATCCAAAGTACACTTTTGGTTTACTTTATAAATATGTCCGTCTATTGTTATAGAGGTGTGAGTATTTACGAGTATATGTGGGTAAAAATAAATACATAAATTAATATATACATATATATGTATATATTTCGGTTTAACAAAATTAATTGTAATGGTATTTACACTTAACGAATGTTATCATAGAATTATACACAATAGATCGTTCAATCTCATTGCACTTCGATTCATCTGATTACCCATATGAAACCAATCTATTTGTTCGTTAATTGTTAATTAGTTTTGTAAAAATTTGAATTAAAACGGGAAGAGGATTTGTATTGCATCGATGTACTGAAATTCGAACGTTAGACTATTCAAAAGAATCTTTTTATTTTTGTAGGAACGTTTTTTTTTTAAACAAACGTATGCATTGTAGATGGATTCGATTCAACCTATGCCGAATATAATACTTTCCTTCACAGGCATTCCTTGTTTTGAATTTACTAAACAAATCTTTTTAATTCTTTCACACTGTGCAAGTAAAAATATAATTTGAACAACAACGATGATGATCAAAAAAATTCTCATAATCAAATTATTCAACATTTTGCTAACATATCTGCACAATACAGATAATTTTGCCTTCTAGCAAAGAAACAATATCTTGTATAAAGTGACGTGTTTGAAATTTATAAACCACTGTTCCGCGTTGCAAATATCTTTGTTTCAAAAAAGATCAAGAGAATTTTTCCATTGCACTCTACTATTCTCAACCTTATGCACCAGTAGTGAAATATATATTTGCCGGAATTTAGGGTTTTTGTTTGGTGTCAGTTTGATAAGTTGTTTTGCAAGCATTTGCAGGACAATGCATTCCATTCCGTGGAACAATTGGGCTAAAAAAAATTCCCATCTTGATTTTGTTGACACTACGTTATTTCGATCGTTTCGGTTTATTGAATATCGCTTAGCCTGGATTAACAATGAGTAGCACGTATGTATTCAAACACTCTTCTATGTGTGCTTTTTATTTATGTTTATATTAAGCTCAAATTTGAAATTTGTTGAGTTTGTCATCCCATTTGCTTGTAGACATACAAATTATTAAAATATACAAAAATTCAGAGTCGGCAGCCCAGCTATATGTGTATTTTCCATCTAGCACTAATTTTTTTACTGCAGTTTTCTTTATTAAGCCAGCAATGTAAACGCCATATGCGCAATCTCTTACGCAACAATTAATCTAAATAACTAAATGTCTGGAAAAATAAACATCTATTTTTAATAAGTTTTTCAATGTACAAACCAAAAGATTTTGATTTTGTCGATGAATGATTATCTTGTATCGCAAATGACATTTGTTCTTTCAATGATTGGTGAGTGTCATTACATAACATAAGTATCTTTTAAACAAATAAATGTGCTAATCTCAATTTGATTTCAAAAACAAAGTGTATAGGGAACATTACAACTCTGGAAATCGGTGAAAAACTTATTATTTATAAGATAAGCACCAATCTGTACGTTGGTGTTGCTATGCTGATTATATGAAATTGCAAGTTTATGCGTTGGAATGTTTTCCTTTTGCTGGTTACAGATCACTGGTTGTGGGCATCGCGTTTTGGTAACTTCATTTCCGGCATGTTATTTAATCGAGCGTAACTGACGATCGGCTGAGTCCGTTTTGTTGCGGATGTGGGGTATATATATATATTTTGTCCGTGTAGAAACTAACAAGGGTTGTGTTATTGAAACGCAACCCTTTTATACAGTCACATATGCCGATCAGTGAAGCATATCCGTATTTCAAGCGATTTGTGATCATTGAGTAAAATTAATTGTTATTATACATTTATGAAGTTTTAGGGGTACCAAATAGATAGTGATAAAGAGCAATTCATTTGCATTATTAGCAAATACAAAGCTTCCAATGGTTGTTGATAATCGGTACAGGTGTTTTAGCCCATAAAATTTTATGGGCTGTTTAGAATTAATGCAATTATAATAACTTCTCATGTGGATATTTACTTTATTTTTTGTACAGTTAAAAATTTTGTTACAAGTACAAGTCACTGCGTCTAATTGAAAGTAGTTAGAACTTTTAACACCCGTAAATGCCCGCAGTCCTCTAAAGTTAAGTAATTTTTCTGGGTACCAATTTATCCATGTTCATGTATACCTCTATATCTATCTCTTTTGTGATTGAATTTCTCAAATCCGCAAGAATTCAAGTAGAAGGTTGTCACGCAGCGGATGTATTTTTGGGTAATTCAATATAGCTTCACATACGTTTTTACAATAAATTCACCAATTCGTTCATAGCATTATACAGTAATGTTGTTGGTTTATTAGGTTGATTGGCTTAATATGCATGTATGCTAAATGATTTCCCGCCTTTTAATAGGGGTTAAGTTATCGCATTTGGCTAATCCAGTTGGTTGCAGTTCAATACGTTTAACTGTGTTAGGCTTGTCATGCGATCAGAAAATTGTTTTCTTATCGTTAAAGTGTTTAATTTTATATGTAAAAACCGATATTATACCAACTTATTAAATTATTTGCCACTTTAAAGGTGGGTAACTTCAAATTGTGTACCAAAATATGTGGGGCACTTTAGCATAGTGTATCGATTGTATAAATTTTCGACTCATCAATCTGTTTGTTATTGACGCTCTTGTGAGCAAATTATGCAGATTATGCTCATTTTTTGATTGTTCTTCGCTGAATAATTAAACATAACATCTTATCGAAATTTTACTTCTCCTATTGATATATTCAATATAATTGTAAGTAGCGTTTCCTATTTTTGAAATAGAATTGTCTGTATAAAATACAAATATTTGTGTTAAGTTTTTGCTCTCCATTTGCTAATGTTGATTCTCAGGTGTACATACTGGTCAAATGTCTTCATTTACATGAGCGAAAGCAAGAGGAACAGACACTTATTCGACAGATGTAAATACGCTGTTTCTTTGTTGCTTATTTAAGCTGCAAAACGCCACACAGAGGAGCCATAAAGTAAATTATAAATTAAAGTTTTCTAATTTGCAGAATAAAATTCGTAAATTTGTTAAAGTTTTCGTTTATTTTAATATATGTTTTTCTCATCTTTTTGATTTCTTTGCATATATTTTGAATAACAAATTTAGATTTGCAACTGTGAATAATTCCAAATACAAACTTAAAGGATTAGTACAAGTTTTATTTCACCGAAAAAAAAATGTATGCATAAACGTCGTTAATACAGATAAATATTTAACCCTGTGATTACGACATTTTTAATACTATAGGTTTTCAAAATAAAATATATGTACGGAAACATATATACTTTAATAAATGAACTAAACAATTTTTCTTATTTTGATCAAATAAAATACTTCCCAATTAATTTTTTAAATTGATAACTACTTATTCTTTATATTGTACAAATATCTTGAAGATAAATACAATTTAAAATTTCTTTTTCTTTTAAATACATCATATTACACACTTGTACGTACGTGTAGACATTTTACTTTACCTAATTGTTGTATAAATCTTTAAATAAAATATCCTTGTTTATACATATGTTTATATTTTAATTTTATTTACATGTTTGTTTGGATTGTTTTTTAAAATTTTGATATTTACACGACTAAATCTAACTTTAATTACACATTTTTATTAGTTGCATTCGTTTGCACGATATCGTATATTCGCTCAGAATTTTTCTTAAAAATTGACTGAAAGAACGTTCAATTTTGAAATGATGTTCATAAATTACAGAAACGACTCAAAAATTAGTCTGCCAATATATTTTATATCTTCAGTTTCTTTCTTAATTTCACTTGTACTTATATACACAATAGTAGTTGACGCATATACACTGGCATATATCTGTATATTCATGATTAACAAACGCTTTATTTTAATTTAAATACATGAGCATATTTATCTATATTCAAATTATACATAAGTTTGAAAAGATCTTAATCACAATTAATATTGCTTTGCTATCTTTAACTCTTTTAATTAATTATGTTAATATAAATTGCGTACATTTTCTCTTTATTAAAATTGCTTAGAAGTGAACAAGTGTAATCGATTATTGATTGTGGTGTCACAAACTTTTTGGAAAAGGAATGTAAATGTCAGGCTTAGGACAAGGAATAATTTATAAAATTTCGCGCAAGAAATCACGCCTTAAAGTTAAAATTGTGCAGCGGAAATAAAATGGTGTCTATAACACCATCAATTGTACGCTTTGGGGGTCCAATTTCAATTGACCACTAGCTGAAGGAACATAAGGGAAATCGATTTTGAATACAAAAAATGTATTTATTTATTAACAATACATTCTTTTCTTTTAGGTAACCAAAAAAAATTCTGCCGATTGTTATGAAAATAAAAATGCATATTTTTAATATTGTATAAATTCATTTATCAAAACACACTTTCTCACAGCAGTTCTAGCTAACTTAATCTTTTACTGATACCTTTCAAATATATTCACTCACAAGCGTAAATGTGTTAGTATAAAATTTGACACACGACAAACGTACATTTTCTGCACTAACTGCTTCAGAAGTGAACCTGATAAGCCGTCATAAAAATACAGAGTGACAGTGGGCTCGCTAGAAAAAACTGCACAAAATGTGAATAATGTGTGAATAGGAATCGACGATTACATTTGTGGTTACCTGTTACAACTTACAAGTATAAAGGTATACTTAATGTTCTTTTCTGGATGAAAAAAACAAGAAAAAATATATATTAACAGTGTCTTTGGCTTCAAAATTTAACAAATTAAAAGCGTTGAAAAATTTTGCCCTAAGAAATAAATCAGCATCATTATCAGCGTACGAAACATAAACTGTTAACTTTAAAATTCGTAATGCTGACTGACAATTGCGTTTGAAATTGGATTCAGGCGAGCAAATTCAAGTCGACAATGAAATGGTCACACATCATCGAGATCAATAATGGATGAACGATCGTTATCATCTCGATCGTACAAATGTCACTGATCTATGTGCATTCCAGGGGATTTTCTCTGCAATTCATCAACAGATCCAATGGAGCTACCGTTATGTTGTACCTCGAGACCGTTTACCATATTTTCTATGCTTTTTAATTCTGTAGGTGAGTTATTTTGTTTCAGCAGAGACGGTGGTGTAGTTGGAGACATAGAAATTGGCCGAGTAGGAGGCGAATGAGATGAGGCACGAGGTCGAGGGCTAGAGCTAAGGCTACGGGGTCCATTTTCAGCATTTGTCGTTCCGCTTGTGTTGGGACACTCTGATGAATTTGTTCCGGTACGATTTGAATTCGACCCTGGTGTAACAGCATCAAATGCGGATCCTAAACTGCCGGGTAAACTGTATGGTGAAAATCGATGGCCTTTAAGATTTTGTAGCGGAGATGCTGGTGCATGACCTGAGTAGTGACCAAATAAGGCAGGGTGCTGAGCAGCCAAGGCAAGTTGAGCATTAAAAAGTAGGCCGGGATTGAGCCCGGTAGGATTCATAGCTGTTGCGGTAGCTGGATTGTGAAGCAATCCTAAATGGGGGGGCGGGTAAAGAGCGTGGGGATAGAGATAAGGCAATAAATGCGGTGATGGGTGTATAGGCGGGCCAACTGAAATATTTGGTGCAGGATATGAAGCTGTACTATTTAGTCCAGTCGTACCCTCCTTTGGACTACCCGATGAGGTTGGTCTAAATGCTCCACCTGTACTACCACCTACACTTTCTGAACAGCTTGAATCGCTACCATCACGTTCTATTTCATCTGACTGCAGACGTCGTCGAAGAGCATCTTCACTGTTATGATCGCCCGCACTGGCCAAGTGGTTGAACCAAGCTGCAAGGGCTTTGAATTGATTAGAAAATCTTATTCAATTAAGAGGGATTGCAAAGCGTAGGTATTTTACTTATGTACATAAATTATGGTATTTTAATTACACTTACTCGAATGTTGGTGAGCATGCATTTGTTGCAACGAATGACTTAAAGGCAGTAATGGGCTTTGAGGAGGTCCTACCACATCTAATAATTTGTCTTCTTCATCTTGTTGATTGTCATGCAAAACAGCATGTGGATGCAAGTGATGCGGCGGCCGACCTGCGTGTCCTAAATGGAGAGGGGCTCGCGAGCTACTGACATGAGTGGGATTTAGTTTATCCGAATCGGACCCGCGATTGGACATTAAAGCTTGCCTGTAACAACAGTTGGTACAAAAATGATGATTAGAATATCCAATTGTTGTAGAAGAATAAAATAACTTTGCTCACAAACATAAAACATGTTTATTCTTTGAGATTACATTTTATCAACTCAAGTTTCCTTCTGCATTCAGTTTTATACTAGCATTTCACTAGTCAAAGGTATTGTTGGAACTCCATTTAAATATTGCAAAATATGAGACATGTATAATATTTTTTTGTGACAGTGACTAAACAAACAATATAAGACGTGCTATTTGCTTTAAATGAGGAGTTTCTACTTGCCATTGAAGGATTTAGGTGTAAAATTTTTGTCATTCCGTTCATTCGACTTCAATATACTCGCCAGAAATCAGATATTAGTAGTTTTTTTCAAGGCCACGTTAAATGCGGCCTTTTTGTTATAAACCAGAAACCACACTATTCTGAAACTCAATCGGGGTAGGCTGTTGTCTAGTTCTCCTGTCTGAGTTGGTCAGATTTGCTTTACAATTTCTTGGTATAAACTTCCGAAGCTATTGAAAGTTGTTCGCCTATCATCTGTTGTTAGAAAGGCCACAGCCGTATAAATTGATATAAATAAGCTGAAGTTTTGGAGGCCAAAGATTAAGATTAAAATAAGTGAACTTAGGTTCTATAAGAGTTAGAATTAGAATTAGAATTTTTAATTCGGTAGAAATTCTATGTAAAGATCATTTCGTTCGGTTAGTGGACACATCCGTTTGTACATATTGAAAACAATGGACGCTTAAAATGCGCTTCAAGACAAATATTACTTTAATCTTATTTTTTTTCTAACGTTGGTGCACCTGTATTTGTTAATAGTATGGTTATATAGATGCTTGTATCACTATATTTTTGAGATGTTATATCTATGAATTCTATCAGTGTTAAGCAAATAGCTCGGTCCTAAAATTGTATCGATTGATTTTCTAACGTCCGAAATTAAAAAAAACAAGGAAGAAATTTATATTCGGCTGTGCCGAATCTTTTATACCCACCACCTTTATCTTACAAAAATGGGGAAAAACTAAATTGTAATAGGTGGGCGTGGTAGTGAAAGATCTTGCAATGTGTCTGCCAAATTTCAAGTCAATACCTTCATTTTTGCGGCTAGAAGAATGTTTACCGCATACATTAGACAATTAAGCAGCCATACAGATGGATAGACGTACCGACGGATACGTTTAGGTGGATTCCAAATTTTATACTGATCAAGCATATATACACTTTACGGAGCTTCTGAAGAATTTTTCTTAATATTACAAACGTTTCCACAAAAAAATTTAATTTCAATATTCTATGGGCGTGGTCGATCCTTACCGTTTTTGCACAGAGGTTACGGGATAGCCAGTGCCATATTTGTGGAAATTTTTATAGATCTATGTGCCATGGTTTATGTGTAATAAGCAAAAATCCAATTTTTTTTTGTTTCCAAAATAGACTTTATGTGTTGCACGGACGGACAGATGGACACGCTTAAATCGATTTCAGATTTGATACTGATCGAGATATATATACTTTGTGTGGCTTGTGAATTTTCCTTCTGGGCATTTCGAACAAAATGACAAAATTAATACAACCCTCACCTTTAATGGTGGGTTTAAGAATATAGTCGCACTTTCGGTTTTTCTTGTGATCGCTTCAGTTTTTTGATTGATATTCTGGAGGAATATGCACAAGGCGCACGTATTTTCAAAACAAGTAAGAAAATTATATTCGGCTGGGAACGAAACTTTTATACCCACCGTCTTCATCTTATTAGGTGGGCGTGGCACCATGTGGTTATTGTATGTGAGCCTCAGTAGGAACGGAGATTACGCCTTTGTAACTTTAATTTTAGAATAATTATTCTTTCATAATTCTTTTTCACCCCTATTAACGGGAAGAAGTTATAGCAGGCCGCATGGGGTGAAAACGGAGCTAAGATAAGATAACGCTGGTATAATAACTAATATCACCTATCATTCATGTCATCAAACCCTTAATCACTTCGTTTAAATGTATTGTCACTTATATTAAAGGCAATTAAGCATACACTTTCTGTTTCCGTAAGCTATACTATAAACGTCGATTTACTAAAGTAGTGCCTACCCTATCATTCGTATTGGCTTTCTTATTTTCGAGAATAGATTGTATGCCATTTTCTTTTCGTTGTAGAATTCTTTCAGTAAACGTCGAACTTTTCATACATAAATCTATTTAAATACTTTCTAGGAATTCGTTTACATCCATCATCACATTTACTTGGGTTGCCACATTGTAAAGCTTTCAGAAACGGATCTGTGCGACTCTAAAAGATACTGTATTGTCGGCCAAAATTTGCGATTATATTTTATGATTATTTGTACTACCGAAATTCGAATGTGTTGCAGTCTTTTTTCTCCTCGGTACAATCTGCTGAGTTTCTTTGCCCCAATATTTGAACAATTTCAATTTTGTTGAGCCATTACGGTTTCACTGCATGTTCATTGTAACCTTATCCAGTCCTTTCGATATAATCAACTAAGTAAGTATATTTTTACAACAGTGAAGAAGATTTTCTAGCTTGTATGACAATAAAGCTTTATGTGCAAATTTCCGCTCTAATAAAAATATCCTTCGTTAAATAATTTACCATAAAAAAATCGACTTTAACAACGTTTTACTATTTATTCATATTTATCACTTCGTTAACTACGCTCAGTCCATCACATCTACAATACTTTTACCTATTTCTCTTTATGTTTGACGTTCGCAATCTATTTTAATTTCTATAAACTTGCGTTTAATCATTAACGATTGTTTTGCTACACATATCCTATATGTGATTCTTATTTTTATGATGAATGTTATGCAAAAATATTGAATTTATTTGATGGTTTGTTGTATTATTTTTGAGATGCTTAAAAGCGTTGTTTATTTCTACACATTGGATTTATGAATGTACGATTAATCGGACAGCTAGATACCTTTCAAATATTTGTTTTCACTATTAAAACTTATGGTTGTAAGAGGCATTAATAATCTTGTACTCTTATGCAAAGCATTCATCCTGGAACAATAATTTGTAATATGTTCGTATATAGTACAATTTTAGAATATACGTCTGTCTCTGTCAGACGAAGAGACTTCGACATTTAGTGCATCTGATTATTTTTTATTTCTTATAGTTTACTATATATTGTTAATATTTTACGTTTGGAATCTCAAGCGTAAGTATTAATTGCTGTATTGAACTACTGTAAACCGAAAATACTCTCTTTGTTTGAAATATTAAGATTTCCGATCTCTTTATACGATACCATTATTTATCTAATTGTTTCGTCAGTTGCTAATTCTTTGCATATTATTTATGTTTAGACATAAACAAGTGTGGAATTTATGTATAGATACTTAACACATACAATTCAAAATAAGCTTTCTGAATGTCCTCACGTATAAACTGAACATAGTGATTTAATTGAGATTAAAAACAATAGTTCCATCAAGTTTCTGCAAAGCCGATTTTCAAAAGAAGTGGAAGCAAACGAATAAAATAATATTACATTAATAATATATTACATTAATAATATATATATTCAACCCCTTTCGCCTTTATACATATCCTATGTACATATGACAATATTAGCAATAAGAATAGCCAAAGCTAATAATAATTCTGTGGCTTTGCGGCCTTGGTACTTGGTTTGGTTGCCGTGACGGCAATGACAATGCACTTTACCTTCGATCAACCCGCGAAATCTGTTATTATCACCACATGTAAAAGCGAAAATTTCAAAAGGTTAAGAATGTTTTTTTAAAGGGGTAATAAAAAAAATATGAAAAAGTAATTTTTATGGAAGAATCAAAGTAAAATCATGAAAAACATGCACTAATTGACGCTTTTTGCTGATACATTTTTATACCTTAAATGTCGCCTCCTGCAAATATAACCGTGAAAATATGTAAGTAATATGAGTTTAGGTTGAAATAGCAACGCATTTTAAAAGTTAAAAGGTCTCTAGGCTAAATTAACTCCACTCGAATAAAAGTGTTGAGACACAGAAAAAGTAAGAGGAAGTATAATAAGTAAGTTTAGAAGACCCCTGTTCTCGGCATTGATTGCTTACCACAGCTGCTAAAACCATACAGCATCTAAAAGCCGATTGTGTGAAAATATAAAAGCACCCGAGGGCGTTAGTTGACAAAACGTTTATTTTCTTAATAAACTGGATATTTGAATTGAAATGTAAAAAAAACTCTTACTATTGAACGACTGTGAGCGTAGGAAAGCGTTTTAGAAGTAATTCAAGACGATGTGTTTGTTTGATCAGTAAACGTTTAAGTGATGAATGAGAATATATAAGCCAGAGGAACAACAAAGAGGGTGTGCAAAAATTGCGAATTTCATGATGAAGTAAACAAAATAACACCGAAATTAAGGCATTACAAATTACAGGGCAACGTTTATTGTACATAATCTTTCAATACCAGCATTAGGTTTTTGTTAAACAAAGTAACATTAAAAAGCAGGCTTTTAAGGCGGTACAGAAAAGCTAATATCTATTGCGCGTTTATTAGTTGGGAGGAATTGAATTTGGGGTTGTCGACAAACGTAAATTGATTTCGGATAAAATTACCGTTGCGATGGGTTTGTATATTTACGTACATATATGCCTGTGAGAATATACTATATTCACTTTCATACATTTTCATAAAGGTGTTTTTAATTTCTTAGCGATTGCACTTAGCCATCTTAACAGCAAAATGCTGGAGTGCGTATAACTGTCTCTTCTTCCAAAGCTTGCACTTTGAGAATAAACATGATAATGATTTCGTATGTTAATAGCAAAATTATTCTCCTACCTATAATGAAAGGATAAAGAAAAGCATGTCAGTCCGTTTGTAACACCTTATAACATCGATTTGAAGCATGAAGTCATTTCAGATCTATTTGATAACCTGTTTGCCTATCTATCATCTATTGTTGAAACTCTAAAAGTCGTTAAAATTAAAACCAAAAGCTGCCACCTCGCGCAAGTGGTTCTCCAAATCATATTTGAGCAGTATGTGTGTTCACAATAGTTCAGACTGAAAAATAAAATAAATTAAACGAACAAGGCAAAAGAAAAATTTGTGAGAAATCTCGATTAGAGATTTAGTGTAAACATTTACCCGGACCTATTCCGAATCAGAGAGCACAAACGCTCTGCTCGCCTAACAGCTGAATAAAAATTTTATACTTTTTGTACAATAGCTTAAGTTGGTGGATATCTAAATTTCATCTCAAAGCGGACATAACTTTACTAATGGCTTTCGATATTTCACGCTCAAGGAAAATAGTAAAATACGTATATATTATTGCCTTTACATTTGTTTATAATATTGTCGAAAATTATAATTGATTTGGTTGAAACGTGTGCTTTGGATAAATCTTAATATCTCAATAACTTACTGTGACACCGAAATAATATACATACCTTTCCCAAAAATAAGTTCCTTGCTTTTAAATATAAACATAAACGCGATCAACCAAAACTTAATAACACGTTGTGATATTCAAATCTCTCTGACTATGTCAATATGTGAAGGTGATTATAGGTTTTTTTCACTACATACATAACCTGCAGACAGGCTTAATTAATACCCTGCTATAAGATTTGTACAAAAGTGATTGATTGATTTCAATTTTGGATTTTGTTAACCGAATATCGATTTTCCCAGCTAGGGATAAAAAATTTAATTAGAAGATTTATTGAGATAATTGTGAACGATTTTATTGTCGGTTATAATACGATAAATTGAAAGTTTTCCCAGCTTTGTGAAACAAATATACAAAGAAAATTACAGTCGGCTTAAGACGAATATTGGGTACGCGTCATCCCAAATATATTTTATACCCTCTACCGAAAGACAGTGGTATATTAATTTTGTCATTTTGTTTGCAACACCGAAAAGGAATCTTTAGGCACCGTAAAAAATATTTGATCTGCATCCAATTTGGAATCGATCTAAGCTTGGTCGTCTATCCGTTTCTACCCTTGTATGTCGGTCCGTGTGTGCAATGTCTGTAATATATATTCTTCTGGCCGCACAAATTAAGATGTGGGCTTCAAATTTGGTGAAAAGATTGTAAGACCTTGCACGCCTGCAGTGCAACATAAATACCATCTCTGCATTCTCGACTGTATGTTCATTGCTCATAAACTATAATATATACACAATAAAAATTTCCACGCATATTGTTTGAAAATGGGAAAACTCAACCACGCTCACCTAATATTGTAGTGTAACAAATATCTTTTTTATTTATTGTGGGTAAGAAATTTCGGTCAAAGCCGATTATAATTTTCTTACTTGTTTTCTTTTCTTTCCATTTCGTGGTGTGGGCACATCAATAGACAAATCCGTTCCATTTTAACTTTGCTATTTTAAACTTTCCTGGTTAATATTCACAGCAAATTTGAGATCGATGCCGTGACTAATGAAAATATATGGAAATTTGTGATTTCTGTTGTTCGGATTGTTTCAATGTGTAGCTTGATTGTTTCTAGATGAATGACTCCCAAGCTTTAGACACTAAAAAGAATGCATCTGCAAAAATTAATTTGTAGCTACCAATTTGTGCAGTTTTTAGAGCTCGAATGGCAGGTAGTTCACAGACGATCAGATGTGCGTAGCAACATCAATTCAAAATTTCGCCTCATTCAAAAATATGCATCTTTTTAACACTCTGGGAGGGGTATTTCTAGATATTGCAAACGGAGTGGTATGGTTCTTATACCTCATTCTTCAGTAGTGGATACAAAAATACTCTTTTATAGATGAGCTCGGAAATCTGATTCTAATATAAAGCAAAACTTTTAAATTTGAAGATATTACATTATTTGCGAATTTGAAGATATGAGGGTTGTTTGTGTTTAACTCGCATAATATCTACGTATTTCAATAAAAACTAAAAATTAATATATGTTTGTACTTCAGCGTTGATAAATCAATCACATTTAAGAGAAGTCTCCGTAAGCACAAATCGAAGTATGGTCCTTTTTTTGTTAAAGTCAAGGGGATATAGTTAAAGAAAGATAAAACAACAAAAAACCAATGTACCAATAACGAATATGGGGGTTGTTATATTACAAATGTTTACAAATATGAACTGTTACTAACACGACGTCTTGGGTTACTGTGAACAACAGTTTTAGATTAAAATGAGTTCGTAAGATTTCAGTTAATAATATACACGTACTGACATCCGCGCCTTCTTCTTTATCTTGTTTCTGAAAAAAATTAAAGCTACGAATTGAAAAAATTTCATAATTGTGACTTTCTTCTGAAGAAATTTTTCGAGGTAAAAAACTAATTGATTGACTATAGTGATACTCACTTCTTTTCACGTTTGCCAGCACCTGTGTCTCGAAATCCCTTCGCAAAAGGATTGTTGTCGATTTTTAACTGAGTTATCTGCAGAAGAGGAATAATATAAAACATCATAACTAAAATGCTGGAAATGTACATGAATGTATATTTGTATGTGTTATTCCTGAGTATCAGTACATGCTATTCTCAATGAGGTAAAAAACATACCTTTTCATTTTGATATGCAGTCACAGCTATAAATTCTGTCTCTTTGAAGACATACGTTCTAAATGTAGAATATGGTAGTTTTAGAATGTCATTTGCGCGCACCAAATGAAAACGTGGTTGATATTTATGCATAGAATTGAGTATCGTCTGTAATGATGATAAAGCGAAAAGAGTTATTTTAGAATGTATCAAACTCGCCGTATTTTCCCTGTCAGTTATCATAATATGCAAAAGGTTCTTTTAGGAAATGTGCAACAAGGCGTACATATGTAATAGGAATATTTAGTATCATTATATGTTTCGTAGTTGTTTGGTTGGACAGTTTTTGTGAACAGTTACCAGGACTTAATGATGTAGTGGCTCCAAATGCAACTCAAAGAAGACCACCCACTGCAAACGGTCTTTTTCGTAGTCTATCTTTGTTTAATATTGTGTATGTTGGCATGTGTGTATATTTATGGGAGATGAGGTTATTGTGTGGTACATTTGCTATTAAATGTGATGTGTAGTCAAACTTGTATTTGGCTTTTTATACTGGTATATGCGCGTATACGTTAACGTGTGCTGTCACCATTTATTTCGGTTTTCAATAAAGAGGGAAAAATATCTCTTAGTTGGAAGGTTAAGTTTTGTATTCGATTCAGATTATCGTAAATATGAATTTGAATATAATTTTTCTTAACCGCGAAGACCTCACATCGAGCGCAACAAGCTTAGTTCATCGAACAGGATGTTGTTATGGTTATTGTTTAAATTAAAACACCTTTTAATTATCAGCATTTTTAAGTGTGCGGCGCGATAAAAGCTGAAATCGTCTTCATTGTAAATTATATTTTGTCAGTGTTTATTGGTTTTATACGAAGACTTAAATACACTTTATATGAGAAGGGAATTTTAAGCAAATAAGTTCAAGCAAGCCTGACATATGTAAGTACAGAAAGAGAGAGTAAATGGTTATATCCTGCTTTTGAGCTGAATCTAATAGTAGTCTTTAGGCACGACAGAATATTTTGCTTGCTATATTGAAAGTAGATTTTTGTCCATCAAGTTTTAAAGTCGCAATTGTGATTTCAATACACGATAGACATGTGATCACTACCATGCGTTACAAATATTCAGCGAATCTAATACATGAACAGTGATGCATATGAACATGAGAAAATTGGGAAAATTGAAGACTTTCTGTGTGTTTATTGTTTATTGAGTACTTAATTATTTTTACAGTGATTATAAGTATTAGCGGTAACTCGTACGGTACTTAATACTAGCTTTTATCAATAGTTAGGGGCGTAAGGTAAATCGAAAACAAATGTCTAAAATATCCGTAATCTATTTGGAGTAAAGGTAAAAATGGCTTTGAGTCTTTCCTTATATTGATGCTTATGAGAGAACAATTTTACAAAGACAATTAGAAAAGTTTTCGTACTAGGCAATACATTGCAAATAAATCCCTTATGCGTATTATAAGAGTTCCTTCGTTTTGTCAATATAAAAAAGAGACATACACAAACTTTCGTAATAATTTTAGTGCTATATGCTTTATATGTGTTTAGGTTTACCAATCAAAGATAAAATATGATTTTAGACAAAAGCGCTTCTTGAATGTGATAATAATAAACAACCATTTACAATCGAAAAATTGAAATTGATTATGTCTTATAACTATAAGATAATCTTCATCTGATTACTAAGAATCTTTTTACTAAATTCTTGCACTAAGAACAAGGTTTCAATTAAATTGTCACTAAAACTGGCACCCATTTCGTCTGTCACATTAAATTGTTTTCAATTTAAGTAAAATGTTTAATTTATTATATTTCCACACTTTCGTACAGAGGTTTTGTATGTAATCAACTACGAAATCACAGCTCTTCCATACTACACCATCACATCTCTTTGATTGCAGTCTTCAAAGCAATTTACTCGTTATATCTGAAGTGAGTTCGTCCAAACAAGTATAAATTGAAGGAACGGAGAACATGAAATTATTGCAAAAAGAAATCAATTGATCAACTTAAATAAGATCCTAAAGAAACCAAGATCACCAAGACATCAATGTTGTCAACAGCGACTGTAACAAGAAGAATAATTGTCCGACATTTGGTAAAAACTATGCGAAACACTGAAGGGAAATAAATTATGTGACAATATTTTAACGATGACGACAAAAACGTATCAATCGGAAAGAGTCGATTCGAAATCGAACAAAGTAAAGTAAAGCTGTAAAAACAACCATTGGGTTGATACAAAAGTAATCAACACACTGCGACGGCACCAATTTAAAATTTTAAAAGAACCACTGACGCATGTTAGCGCAACAATTAATAAAATGTGTTTCATTGCGATTACAAAAGTTTACTACGCTGTTAAATTTGTGTTTGTCATTTTAACCGCCAACATTAACACCGTTAACAGCATGAGTTCTTCACATAGGCACTTTACGAAATTGTCGATCCATTTTTGGCAATACTTGAATGGTGGACTAACAAAAACAAAAAAGAGTAAAGGAGCAGATTTATTCTGTTTCAGGGCATAAGTAGAACGTGATAAAATGCTGAAAAATAAACTTCTTTCTGTGACTAATCAAGTCATTTTCCTATTAAACAGAAGATATTGTTGTAAGTAACAAACTTTTTTTTGATTGGTGAAAGAGATTGATGGCAGAGGAACCAGTATTATTTCTCAAAGATATTAAGTATTCTATTACAAATTACTGAGCTAAACCTATCATCGCAGCGTCTATCAAGCGGGTTTTCATTTTATTCACTTTTGTTCTCCTTCATGATCAAAGTTTAGGACTATGTCTGCGTACGACAATAAAGGATTTTAAATTAATTTAGTAGATGTACAATATTTCATTAAAAACCTTTTGTTTCACTGGCAAACGTTTACTAGTTTTACAGTTGTAGAATATATATTGAAATACAATTTTGCTATGATCACGATTTAAAGATCTCAAGCGGATAGCATACTTTTAAAAATAAATAGTAACTTTGCACACGACATTACTAGCTAGTCACGTTTTTGTATGCGTCGATCAAGCAATTGCAAATAAGCGGCAAGTGTTCAAAACAAGTAAAAATTAGTTTCATCTATGCACCTAAAATTGTATACGTTGTGTTATAGATGTAGATGTATGAAAATATATGTAAAAAATCCTCATCCATATGAATGCAGGTGCTTATGTTTTATTTTAATTCAGGCGTGACGTGTAGTTAAAAGGGAGATTCAGTAGTTATTGTATGTATAACGAACAAACAAAAATGTAGTGCATTTGAAAATTTAATGAAGCATATGGACCGTTCACATTTTCATTAATATTGTTTTTAACAAGCTTAAATTTATTCTAATCGATATTAAGCTTTGATTTAGTTGACTTGTTGGCAACACTTTTTACTTGTAATTTTATTATCTTATTTATTCATTATGTTAATTAAATATTTTTTGGATGGATAGTTGCAAAAAGTAAATTTTACAATTTACTCTCTTACAAAAATATATTCACATATTCCTCAGTCCTTAGTCCCTTACATATGCACATGCAATTGTATAAAAAAATGTATAGACGTATTTTTAGATCGTCAATAACCAACAGGTAAATATCAAGATGCATTTTGATACATAACAAATATAGGTACGTATGTCTCTTCAGAGGATTTATTTCCACATACAATTATCTTAAAGAATTTAAAATTTGTGAAGATTACTTTTGTGTACTTGTGTTTGATTTTAAGTTTTTCCTGTAAAGACAATTTTTAAAAATCATCATATTTGTCACGTGCTCCGACAACATCAAAATGTATTGCATGTGATTGTCGCATTAATGCAGGGATGACCACCTAGATGATAGTCGCATGCAATCTGCCCTGTTTGAGTAACATGAATTTTCAGCCGCTCCGATAAAAGTGTTTGGTGCGACATCAACAGCGACTTACCCAAAGTGTAATTATTATACACTATACTACATAAACCGAGTCGAGTTGAATTTATCTACAACGCTTCACCACTCCATCCGTACGCTTGTACTCTAAAGCTTTCGAGAATATCGTACGGTAGCTGTTGGACTTGGACATTAATCGATAAAGGTTGAGTATTTTTTCATGTTTTAAGGCGAGCCATTAAGTGATTGTTAGCTTGTTGTGTATTCCATATGTTCGTATGTCTTGCATACTAACGTATGAATGCGTGCGTGTGTTGTGCGATGAATGTCGCAAGTCGCACCGTTCAGATAAGTCGCTACGAGAAGGTAACGAATTAAATAATATCTTCTCTTGTTGGAGGTTCTTAATGAAAAACTGTTTCATGATAATTTAAGTGTTAGCGAAAGCGCTTGCATTGTATTGCTGGGTGACTGAGGCCACGTCTGCCATCCTGTTAAAATGTCGTAATTATTTAAGGACAAATTTATTTCTTTTATTTGATTGAACTTTGGAGTTCATATCTTTACTAAGAGAATGAAATAGACGTTTCCTTTAATTTGCAGCAATAATCGGCTACACTGAAAGCTTCTGTTTCAGAGGCTAACTTTCAAGTTGTTCGTTGTTTTTATAAGTGTCACAATCACGTTCAGGCAGTGTTAAAAAACGAACTCTTTTCTCTTTCGAAAAATATGCTGCGATCATAATTAAATTTGTAGTAAAATTGGATTAAAACAGGTTTCTGAAATTTCTGTTTTCGTTTGGTTTGTTAAAAATTATGAAGTGTCTTGCTAGTCGTTCATTCCGCATTCTAACATATGTATGTGTTTTGGTTTGAAATAAATTTTCAATTTAAGATAACTTTCATTCTTTGCTCATTCTTTGCGTGCTGATGTTTATAAAAAATAAATATATGTAACAAAAATTAAAATCACAAGGTCTTCTTTCTTCTAAAGTTTGACATTCGTTACACAATGGCAGGAGCATGTTTCGCTGCTATATCATGCGCTTCTTCGCAAATTCTAAGCATTTCAATATATAGCCACAGTCAAAACTGTACGCACAGCCACGACATTATGAAAAAAACTGTTTTACAAAATCCTCTTAACCCTGCGTTTAAGTGAATAAAAATTCAGAACTAGGATTCCACCAGGACTTAATTCATACAAGTACACGTGTATTTTTATTATCGCAAGTAATCCTTTGCAAATTGCAAAGCGGAAAACACTGTTATTGATATCTCTTTAGCGGTGCAACTTGAAAATAGATATTGTTTACTGAGGAAGATAAATGTAATGCTTTTGGAAACGTTGGCCGTTTAAAGATTGGATAAAACATGAGTTCGTTTGCGAAGCCCGGTTATAGCAACGTTGTGGTTATGGTAACGCTGTTGCCGCTGACTTTGGACTCTTTGGACATATCGCGAATAAATACGCTTGTTGGTGATTTTAGCGATATCTTGGAATATGTTTATACCATTAACTTTGAGGACTTTGAGAACTATTCTTTCAGAGTTTTGCGTGCGCCATTCATTCTCGTTACTGCCTTTAAGTTAAAATTTTTTTTATATAGTTTGTAGTATGGCGCCACTTAAATTTAATAACTTTAATATCCTTACCATACAATTACTCGTCATTTGTATGTTTTGTGAATGTAGAATGGACGAACATGTTCAACTACAAAACGGAATTGGCGATCATAAATTTTACTATGCTATTAGAACCAACTCTATGATGCAAGCAGCGCAAATATAAATCATTTCTTTCGAGCCTTCGAAGTGATTTTCACTAAATGGATCTGTAGTACCAATCTTTTGAACAACATTTTCAGTAAATCTTTGTCGTACCAAATACGAAATTGTGGACTAAGAAAACAACAGTTGTCATCGCCAAAATTGTTTTTAAAAAATCTTAGACTTAAGACTTTACGTTCATATCATAAATCTTCTCATTATCTTCGTAATATTATAAATCTTCTCATTTTATACACTACACCACTTGTGATGCAGGATACAAGCAGTTTTTGTGGACGTATGTGACATCGAAATGGTCTTAAAATAGAGCCATCATTCAGAATCATTTTCTGAATCGATTTAAGCTTGTTTGTCCGCCTACCTGTGTCTCAATCTGTCTGTCTGATGCCAGTGCAAGTATTTTGGTGTTCAACCTAAAGGTCGTTATTCTTGAGATATGATGACGAAATTTTCTGCATGGGCGGTTTTATGGCTGTTGCTAATGGATCCGTTTGGACCATTTCTAAGACTACTTCGCATAATGTCCTATTTTAAAAAATCTTTACATGAAAACAAGTCAAAACATTATCGTCGGCCAAAGCTGATTATTGAAAATGCTTCACGACTTCGTCTAATACAATTTTTCATTTATTTTCGTAGAAAAATATTGTAAATTACACCTTGTTTTCTTGTAAAAGTACGTCTTTTACGGGAAGCACTGTAGGGGAGGGGGCCTAAGCAGTAAGCTGATGTGGTCCAAATTTAGCAAACTTAATTTTGCTGCTAAAGATCCTCTTATTTTAAAACACTACAAGTTGGACTTCGTTGTCGTACAAAGACATAATTTTCATGAGAACCCTTATATCCAGCGGAATCAATGAAATAGGTCATAGAGCAGAAAAATTGAATTTGCAAAATTTTGACCATGTCGATTTATTCTTTTGATCCCTTTTTTTATAGGGTCTTCCTTGGAAAGCTTGTCTTTACGTGGAAAAAAGGTACAAAGCGTAGTAAAAGAAAAGGAATGTGTTAGGCAAAGCAAAGGTTTTATTATATTAGAATGCATTCCTTATCGCTTAATATTAGATATAATGTTTATCTGAATAGTAATATATATCATAAATTATACTAAAGTCGTTTGGTGTTATATGAATATATCTACAAGCCTGATTTATTTATATGCTCTAGTAGTAGGTTTACTATATAGCAAATACATAGGCTAGAGTGACCAGAAGTATATAAACAACCTTATTTGCGATGTAGTATATATGTATACGCACTATTTTCCTGCATACAAATAAAAAATTAAACAAATGAACCAAAATTTTTTTTAACTTGAAATGCTTGGTAACTTTGCATACAAAAACACGACAACAATTGTGATGAAAGCCTAAAGACAAAAGAAAACCGCAGGCGCCAACAAAAATCAGCCATTTAGTTGAGCAAAAACAAGCCCTCTTCATACTACGAATGCGAAACCTATAGTAAGCTCTTTTATACAATCTGCTTAATTCAAATCTTAACTGGAAATCATCGAGAGTATTTTCATTAATTCGAAAAGAAAGACTAACGCACCCTACAATTTTTGGCTAAATTTTCTGTCATTTAAGAAAATCTCTTCATATGGTGCCAAAGCTAACGGAGAAAGATGATTATATATGCATACATTAACATAAAACAATTAATTTCAAATTATTTAGAAAAGCTTTTATAAATTTTGTACAGAAATAATTTTGTAAAACGTTTATGTTTCGCAATTTATTAAGAGTAACTAATTTTTTATAAAGCTTTGTTATATGTATGCAGGTCTCTTAAACTATCGATGCTGCTTGACCTGTCGATTCAGTCGACATTCTTGTTTCTGCCTCCGTTGTTATCGCTGAAGACATCAAACAAGCGTTCATTGTTCAGAAGTTGTTTGTATTAAAGAAACTGGTTCTCCTGAATTTTCAACTGTTTATTTATTGTTTTTTATTTACTTATTTATTTGTTTTGTCACCGCAATCTTCCTTTCAGTTTAGCCCTTAACGCCTACTAATGATTCCTATAATATCTTAGCCTCTTAAACGTATAATGTAAAAAAGTAAGCAAGCTAACAAATTATGAGTAAATATATATCCATTTGCAGTCACTCTATAGAAATAAATCGAAGTGTTTGTATCGTTTGACATAGACAACAGAATCACAAATGCATTCCACTGTGCCAGGTGATGGTTAAAAAGTCAGTAAGCGTAAGTTACCTGTACTTATATTACAAGCTTATATCGTCCTTTTGCGCTTCATTACGTATAAAATGCTAGTTGGTATCTACCTACGCGTTAGGTATGTCGATAATATCTTATATTCAAAGCCAATTTCGCTGTAGTAGTTAAGAACCGAAGTAAGATTGTTTTAAATTTTGGGTCTGATAGCTACTCAATGTATTTATCCATTTGAAGAATAGTTCTCAGACATAGTTCTCTGAATTCATGTAGTCTTTTACAAATTTTTTAATGTGCCTTTGCGTCGTTCTAAAATAAACTCAAAAATTGCAACATGTAAAAGGGTAAGTAAAGAGGAATGACATGCGTTTAGCCTCCATCTGCTCGCATTATCGTTTTAATTTCCAATGCGTTTCTATTGTTGTATAAATAGGCGTAATGTTATCCATGTCGTTCATATTATATTTAACTATGATCAAATATTAATACCAGTTTGAAGTGTAATTACGATTGATCGCATAGTAAAATGTTTCACTGCGAGGCGCATCTAGCTACATTTGTTTCATCTGAAGAGTTTATAATGAATTTGAGGTATTTTTTAATCCATTCCTCGCGAACATTTTTCAACTTGTCTAACTAATTTTACTTAAAATGTCTTCTCCAATTATTTTCTTTTGTTTCCACTAATTTGTACGATGAAAAAGAAACTATAATTTAGTTTCAATAGCTTTTATTCGAATTTACGTACGCTTCAAGTTAGCTTCTTAAAGCAACGTCAATCCAACTAATTTACAAAATTTAGAGTGACGGTCTTTGTAAAATAATCACTTTTCTTCCTTCTTCTTCTCCTTCTTTACATGTTATTCAAGTTGACACACTGAATTCTCAACAGAACAATTTCCATCTATTTTTTCTAAATCGCAGTTCGTAAATAATGTACATAGAGCAACATAATAAATATCGTCATAATATCAACCTCAGCTTGCTAAGATTTGCGCTTTGTGGAATTATTAAATTAATCGATACCCGAGTACTATACGTCATTATCGTCGGAGAACATTTGTTGTTCTCATCACTAAAACAAATCCTGATTCGTCGAATATTCTACATAAAAAAATAAAATATAAATGTGTATTGAAATCACGATGAGCTTTTTTTGGATCCTATCATTTTACTTGAAGATGAATTCCTATTGTGATGTTTTGTATTCATTTCTTACGAGTGGAAAAAGTGAAATAAGTGTTTGTATTAAAAAAAAAGAAGAGCACCTATATTTTCCTGTATTCAGAAGCTTTAAGTAAGAATAAGTAGAAAATTATACTCGGCTATGACCGAATCTTTTATACCATTTATCTTAAAAAAAAAAACTTGGAATAAACTATGTTTGGATACTCTATTATATTGGCTGGTTGTGAGAGATTTTTTTATTTTTATGGAATAATGTAGAAATTTTTATTGTGTATGTACTACAAGCACTCAGAAAACAGAGGAATTTTTAATTTATGTTGACTATGGACATGTCCTTTGATCGATTTGGTCCATTTTCAATATCAACCAGTGTGTAAAAATGTTCGATGTGTCTACCAAGTTTAGAACCGATATATTTTCCGTCCAGGAGAAGTTTTACCACAAACAATATCCAGACGACATATGGATTGCTTCTGAGTACGGACCTATACGTAGGAGGTTAGGGTATTATTTATCAAAATAAACAGCTTATAAATAGAGACCCTTACATACATTATTATGTATCATGTAAAAAGTATTAACAATAAAAAGTCAATAAGGATTCGGACGACGTTCTAAATTCCATAATCACTTTATTATATAGCGGCAAATTTTAGTGAAATTAAAGAAAGAGAAGGAATGCTTTCGGCTTAAAACGAGAATGTATTAAGTTTGTGCGGTTCTATGGAACAACCAGAAGTTAAGATAGACCTTCCCTTTTTTATATCTGTCTGTTTATACGACCGATGTCCGCTCACGTATTTTGATATTCAATGTACAGGTGGCCATTTTTGAGATACTTTGGAAATTGGATATTCGGACGTGTCTTGTCTCAAAGATGAACCGTGTAAACACAAATTAAATCGACAATTTCATTGACCAGTTCATTCTTTTTTAAAGAGTCTCATTTTTATTGCTTCATAACTTCCAAAGTAGGTGAACGTAGAATATTTAGAAGTCGATCCTGCCCGGCTATGATTTTTAGCTTTGCTACTTTCTTCTGCGTAACTCTCTGAAAAAGAAAAAATAATTCAATGCTAGCAAGGAATTTTCGTTTTGTTTTAACTGTTAATGATTACTTATGGCACTGAAATGTGATGTCAAAATTTAATAAAGAGAGGAGATGTACTCGTGAGTTTGCGGTACGCGTAAATTTAGTCGTAAATGACCGCTTTAAGTAATTATTAACAATTAAAACAAAACCAAAAAGCATTTGCTAGCCTTGAATTATTTTTATACTCACCACCATAGGTGAGCTGTATATTCATTTTGTTATTTTGTTTGTAATGTCCAGAAGTCAACTTCAAAGAACCCACAAAAAAAAAATATATATTTTCGATCAGCATTAAGTTTAGAATCGATATAAGCATGTCTCTCTGTCCATTTGACTACCTGTGCGTCTGCCCCTCCGTATAATGTCTGCGATTAACATTCTCCTGTCCACAAAAATGTAGATACCGGCTTCAAATGTGGAACATTCGAAGTTCTAGTACCTAGGTTGGTACTGAAAATGGACCAAACTGTTGAAAGGACATAGCCACAGTACAACATAGGCTGAGAAGACCTCTGCTTTCGAAAGCCAAAAAAACATTAGATTTTTTTGGTCACTGCTCATAAGCCATAGCAGATAGATCTATGAAAATTTCCACAAATATTGTGCTCTGTGCAAAACTGCAAAGGATTGACCATACCCACTCGATATAATAGAATATTGAAATTTAATGCTTTTGTGGAAATGTTTGTAATATTAAGAAAGAAATCTCAGGACACACACAGAGTGTGTACTTCACCTAGGCGTATCCGTCTGCCCGTCTGCCTGTGTATGCGTCTGTGGAATGTCTGTTGTAAACATTCTCCTGTCCGCAAAAATGAAGATATCGGCTTCAAATTTGACAAACACATTGGAAGTTCTTTTTATGTTTTAGTCCGTTGCTATTGAAAATCGACCAAGTTGGTTCCTGGTAACACCTACACTATAAAATAAGCTACACCCACGTCTGTTTTCTGTCTTTTATTGAGCGCTCATAAACTGCAAAGCGACGACTCACCATCCCCCGTTCTGTTGACAGACAACTGCTTATAAGGGATTAGCATTCGGATATGTATACTCCTTTTTATGTGGCATAGTTCTTTTTGACGACAAAAAGCGATATTTTTTTAAAAATAATAAACTATTTGTAAATGCTTTCTTCAGATGGAGGAAACACTAGCTTAAATATTTCAAAAAAAAGTGTTAAGATGTTGTGCGCCTACTTTTCATCAATTTCGTTATTACTTTTTCTTGCACCTTGTGATGGACGCAAAACTTTTTAACTCTTTGAAATAAGCTCCTTCATGTTTAAATTTTACAAAATTAATTGGAATTTTAACATATTTTGTTGAAGCTCGTACAGTTCCCAAGGGATATTTCGCCTGGTACCAACTTTGTATTCGTTCGTTAATAGGAATAATTTCAATTAAAACGCAGTCATCACAGCTTTACCAAATCGATATTCGATAAATTTTTTAAAGATTTATGCACCTTTTTACGGCGCTCACGTTTTTATTATAATATATACTTAGGAGAATAGGGTGAAAATGGATCCAATCAACTTAAGATATAAATCAGGATTGACTACTTCTATACGAGTAGACAAATAAATAACAATTCGCAAAGACAAAGGCTTTGGCAGTCCTTATAGATCGCAAAAGCAAATGAATTGCCTATAATTCAAGATAAGGATAAATATTAGCGCAGGATTTATTAGTTTGGTGAATGAAAAGATGTTTAATAGAAAAGCGCAATCATTTCGGTCTGGAAATCGGATAACAGGATTCACAAGACGTCTTTAAAAAATTTTACAAATATTGGAACTACGTGCAAATGTATACTTTTTTTTTTAGAGATTAAAGTATTACTTTTTTGAGTATTCAAGTAAGAATTTTCGTATTCTGTATGTGACGTGCAAAAAAGTCCACTCTGCAATAGGGAAATATCAGAGGTTGAGATACAAATCTAAAACTTAGAGTACACATTTTTGACAGAATTTCATAGACAAAATTTGAAAATAGGCGCATCTCGCCTACAATAGCTGAAATACAGGCTAATGATTTTGTAACTTTTGATTAACTCCTCTTTGTGATAGCGGAGATTCTTGAAAGCTGAGATTGTTAGCATTTGTAAGAGTATCAGGGCGCCCATCTCAGCTATCTTTGCGCTTTGCATGAATAAACTCGAAAACGAGGGGCAAATTGACTATCGTTTGTTTTTCATAAACAACCAAACAATAAGAGGCAAAAGCAGTAATGTTTTAACAAATGAAATGGAAAAGTTACAGGAACAATTCTTAGCACAAAACATTCGCTTGGAAGTCAAAAATTTAGTTACAATTGAATAATTATTTATTACCTCTCTTAGTTATTTAATAGCTTTAAAGGAAGAAATGGCCTCATCAGAGGCATGGCGTCAGGACGATCGGTTGAGCATACTATATTATCGTTAAGGGACTTGGTGAAGAAACTAAAAGCTGAAAACGAATATCTAAAAGATGACGGGCGATCAAGTGAATCGAGAGTAATTAGTAATACAGAAGGCAGAAAAGCACATTAAAAACTTAGCTATTCTTTCTTATAATAGACTTCATCAGAGGCTACCGCTCGTTTAAAACAAATGTAGCATGAACCTTTAGGCAAAATTTTTTCTTCAGAATTGAACAGTGCCGGCACAATGTCCGCATTTCGCAAATGAACAGAAGATACACGAATGATTTTGCGTTTTAGCAAATTAAACGCTTCTCCTGTTATGCAAGAAGAATTAAAGTACTTTAAAGAGCAATTGCATAAGCTCCTCAGCTCTTGCAAAAAGATAAAGTTTTATTAACTCGTACTGCTGTTAAAAAAAAAGTGTTAAAGGAACAGTTAACTATGTGGAAACAGAAATCTTTCAAGTTATAGAATATTCCCGGCATTGAAGAAATTGGTGAATATTTTGCATATTTTCTTTTGTTTTAATGAATATGTTGATAGTTTAACATGTCTTGTTTGTATTGCAAACGGATTTAAATTTCATAAAAACAAAAGGAAAGTGTTTTTAATTCATTTGTACCTTAGCGAACCTATATTTTAACTGAAGATGATTTTAATTTGGAGATGAAGCATCGGAGGAAAATAAGAATAATTTAAATTTATTAATTAATTTAAATTTATTAATTAATTTAAATTTATATTGACAATCCCTTCAAAAAGATACACAAATGAATGAAAGGGAATTATACAGGCTAAGTAGTTTCATTAGAATCATGGCAGGCATAGAAATAATTTAATTTCTAACACAACATAACTTAATATTGAAGTTTTGTCGAGGGCATCTCAAGGTAAACATTTGGGTTTTCTTGTATTTATACTGTACATTAATGACCTTCCGAGATGTATAGAAGTCAAATATACTTATATTTGCTAGTGATATAGAGATTTACCGATTTCTGAATTCAAAACGAAGCTACATTATTACGAAAAGATCTTAATGAGCTACTCACTTGGTGTAAGCAAAACGTAATGTTGCTAAACTTGAACAAAAGCAAGAATTTAGCATTTTCTAACTCCACTTCACTACCTATTAATTGTTGCTTGGCTCATCCTAAGCTTGAGAACGTTCCGTACTTCACCGATTTAGGAGTTCTCCTCGGTCAGAAACTGAATTTTAACTTGCATATTTTTTCTACGGTAAGTAAGCCTACATCTCTTGTTAGTTTTGTGAAATGTTGGTCTAAAGAATTTACTGAAAAACTTTATGTTGCGTTGGTAAAACCTCTTATGGAGTATGTAGTGAACGTTTGGGCACCAAACTACAATGTGTACATTGATCTCACTTAATCTATTCAGAAATCTTTTCTGAAATTCGCGTCACGATGCGGACCTGTTTTGGCGTGTTCTTCACTATAAAACTCTTGATGGGAAAAGTAAATTCCCCTATGTTGCGCTGAATGAACTAAACATTAATGTTCCAGTTTGTATCTCAATAGGCAATTCGTTTTAAGCAGGCTGCTGCAATATCGCACAAATTATGAACCGTTTCATGCTTTGAGAGTTATGTGCTCACATTTTAATGATTATTGTAATTTATATGATGGTTCTTTTTCATCCGTAATGCATATAAGAGATGCTATTCTAGAATAAGATGTAATCGGACGGCACCCGGTTAATTTTACTTAGAATCTAAGTAATTGTTAATAACAATATATATAGATATTTATGTAGTCCAAAGTAAGCACAGAAAACTTATAAGTCTGATCACTATTTTCTAGCAACTGTTCTTACATTCCCTTGAAAATTAGATCTTGTTGATAAATAAAGTCTCTTGTTAGTGAGTAAGCGAGGTTTAAAATCTTTTCCCATCCCATTCAAGTTTCCTACATTCTGTTAATATGCAAAAATATTATTTTTCAGTGGTGTTTGTCGAGTAAAGTTAAAAGTCGCTGAATGACTGAGAAACACTTAATAGCTTTATATGACAAACTTCCATGAAAAAGATCGATTCATTCCAAAAATATTATTTTTCAGTGGTGTTTGTCGAGTGAAGTTAAAAGTCGCTGAATGACTAAGAAACACTTAATAGCAAACTTCCATGAAAAAGGTCGATTCATTCCATATTCAACAACGTTCGTCTTTGGGCCGAAACATGTCAATGTACCAATTTGCCAATGCATTGAAAATAATAATGCATGGTCACACATACTTAAACCGAAAATGAAATCGTAAAATAAAGCATAAGTTTATCTTAAGTTTTTCTAGACGTTGCGTACATAGCATTCAGTTAGCCAAATCAAAATAGTAGTAACTCATGCATCATAATAATGAATTATGTTACTTTTTAAAGCAGTCATATCAATATGGTTTCGGTATGTTTGAAGGTAAAATAAAAATTACTTTATTATTTTATACTTTTTGTTAAGAAAATTGGTACCATAAACTTAAATTTAAGCTATGTAATATGTGTATTTATCGTCATTGTATATACTCAATGGCTGTTTCACAATTGTCGATATAAATAAATAAATAAATTTCTAGCAGACGAGGTAAACGAAAAATATGTTTAAATTTCTTTATATTTTTCTTTCACAGCTATTTTTTATATAAAAGCAACTTGAAAGGAGACTTTTGTGGTAATTCTTTTTGGTTGCTGCTGAATACTAATACAAATTTGCTTACCGCGATAGCAATTTTGCTAACGCCGGATATGACATAAATAAGAACAAATTTCACAGCTGATTTGCTTACAGAATGCCAAATTTGGCGCTAGTGGAGGTGGTTATTAATTGGACGTGGATGCAATAGTTTTTGTGAAGTGAACTTGGCTGAGACGAGAGAGAGTTAGTCAAAAATTTCCAACAAAACCACCAGTCAGATTGCATCTGAAACTACACCGCTGCCAATAACTTACAATTTGCGAAGGTGCTGTTTTTCGTAAGTAACTTAATATAAGTTTCAGATAAAATACGCAAATGGTATGATGAAATTAATATACTTTCTCAGTCGTATTCAGGCAGAGGTTTGCATCGAAAAGTGGCAACGCTTTTATGTTTGTTTTTGCAGTTGTTGTAACAATAACGTACAAATATTCAAGGGTAAAATGGCGAACCAGTGAGGAAACGGGAATTTGATATAATTAGTGCTACAACAAAAGCCACAACAATGGATGCAACAATCCAAGGAAAGCAATGATTCTATACAAATGTATACATATACATCGCCACAAACACCTACGCAAATATAAATATATAGGCAGTGTGGTGTAAACTTATGCATACTAATACTTGCAGTATCTAAGAATGCATTAACACGAACTTGAATGCCAGAATGGATGCCGAATGAGATTCGTGAGAGCTAAGTTAATTGTTGCCAACGATTGCTCTAAGTGGGTGTGATGAAGAACTAAATGGACTAGCTCACTGCGAGTGTTTATTGCAAAACAGCAGGAATCACAATACAATACAATTGAAAAAAGAGATGTTCAGTTGAATGAAGGGCGGCAATTTTAGCTGAGGGCAACAATTGAATGCGCTAAATTTATTATGGCCGCGACATCCGCATCCGGATGAAATGCAATTTCCTGTAAAATAAAGCAATTAGCAAATATCACCATCAAATGCAATTTTATAAGGCAGCCCTAAATAAAAGCGCAAAAATAAATAAATATAGAAAAAAGAAATAGAACTGACACTAAAATGCTATCTTTATTAAAGCAAACCAGAACAATGTTCACTGAGATAACGGGAATATGCGTTGACTCAGTTGAATTATTTGCACGATTGGAAAATCGAACGCAGTATATATTTAGTCTTTTTATCTAAGCGTAAATAAATAACAACAACTTCCTTCTCCTGTGAATTTTATCAATACTTTAGTCTAAGACAACGATTAATTAATGCAACGTTCTCCTCAATAACTTAATATATTTGCCAACCTAGAAGAACATGTGGACAAGCAATTATAAATCAATTTGTTTTTGTTTAATACATAAAAGTTTTGCAAAATATTATTAATCTAAAACTTTAACGAGTGTTTAAGAAGTTAGGACTTTTATGACGATCCGTTTCAGTAACTGACAGACAGTTAAATTTGTATATACAAATTACTTGGGTAGTTGACAGTCTTGTTATGACACGTGTGACAGGTAAATATCCTATAAACCGTACGTATTTTAATTGTAGTGTTTTATTGTTGTACAACTGGCTCAGCCTACACATAGTTTAGAACAATTTTCAAACTGACAGTTATTTAAGCTTTGTGATGGTGTCCTATAAATCATGCACAAGTAGGAATGTATGATATTAAAAGATATTCTATCCTACGGGTGCGGTGTATACGTGTATATATGGTTTTATTATTTAAAAAACTTCTTGCTATATTCAATCACTTTATGAAAATTGTTTGTAACTAACTTTGCATTTACGCAATTAGTAGTTTTTGGTTTAGGTGATATATAAAACTCGCAGTCCTCTGGTGTGATTGGGTTAATTCATAAATGAATTGATTGGGCTTCGTTCTCTTAAAAGCAAATAGTTTGCTCTGTAAGTATTCAAATATTTGAAACTGTGTTAAATAAAACTGCAAATCTTTAACAAATGCTAGTTCACTTCCAAAAACTTGATGGTGAACATTGTCTTAACAGCTTTTGTTTTGAATGCCAAATCAACAACTTTGGATAAACATGTTATCAGTTTTGCATAGTTTTTGGCTGTTTTTAGTTGTTACATAACAAATAAACTAAATCAATTTTATATATTTGCAAAAGAAATCAGAATGAGTGTAAAGACAAGAAAACGATATTCGAGCGAAGTTAAATTCTTTCGTCTTACAAGCAATACTGAAAAGAATAAAAAGAGTTATGTATCAATTAGTGTTGTAGCGATGTACAATATTAACAAAAAAAAAAAAAACAAAAAAAAATTAACGATTTTTATCGGGTCTTATACCATATTAATTTTCGACAAGTTGCAAGTTATTAAAAAAGAAATTTTCGTAATTTGATTTTTATCTTTTTGTGGTATTGTTAAATTAAATGTCAATTTCGAACTTTATCACTTTATAATTTTACGCTAACCACGATTCTATGCAAATATATATTTAGACTACACAAAATTAATTATTTTAAAGCCGCGCACAAAACATGCCATCAAAATTGGTTTGCATAACTTGGTAGCAACGCGCTGATTTGAGCACAATCCGTTAGTCAGTGTAGTCAGAAGCTGACGGTTTTATCATCATAGACGTGAGCACTGAGTGATTTACGCAAGGAAAAAATTATTGCAAATGCTAAGTTTTGTGTTTTAAGCTAAATTTCCCGCCTCAAATCACTAAACATATTATAAAACTCCGCATCTGCCAAACACGAAAGTTTACGAATGCTATAAAAACAAGTAAGAAAATTGTATTATATTATATATCATATGTGTCGAATCTTTTATACCCACCACCTTTATCTTAAAAAAACGGGAGAAGCTAAATTTTAAAATAGGAGGATATGGCAGATTTTTTTCTATTTGTATGGAGTACCGTAGAAATTTTTATTTTTCAGTCTGTTAACACTAGAAAAAGCATCCGCAAGAGCTTTCAGTCTATTTTAAACTGAACGCGTGGACTGCAATTGATTTGGTCCATTTTCAATAGCAACGTATGTGAAAGAACTTCCAATGCTTCTGCCAAATTTGAAGGCATTTTAATGACCAGGAAAATGTTCACCACACACATTACGCAGGCGGATAGACGGACAGGCGGGATCGTAAATTTGATGCTTATCAAGAATGTATGTACTCTATAGGGTCTCTGAATTTTCCTTGTGGGCATTACAAACAAGATGAAAAAATGAATATAATCCTCGGTGGTGGGTATAAAAAAATTTTTCAATATAGATTTCACTGGAAAACGATGTTTTTAAATATATTTGATTCGAAATTTGAATCTGAAAATTTATATTCATACATAGGTAAGTAAACATGTTTTTTTATTGTCCATAAGTCGAAGGACATAAATTCAAAAATTATTTTTTTCTATCAAAAAACCTTTAGTTGATCATGTGTAGGAAATTTATTACTGAATATTAAAGTTAGGGAATGAGTTCATGTGCTTGTGCATATTTATATATACGTATTTGTGTTTAACGTCTACTAAAGATATTAGTCAGTTTATAATGTAGACGAAATACAATTTGCGTGCGTAATGATTGAAAAACGTTGGCGCCATCAAAAAAATACATGTACTTAACAATATGATACAAATTTGAACCGTCAGCTTCTACATTTTATCTATTGCGTATGTTTACGTGCTCTTCTGCTTTTTACGATGCGCTCTTTTGTTTTATGATTTTTTATTGTTGTTGTGTGTTTCTGGTGACTTTTTATATTTTTGTGTGTTTTCTATATAATTCATTAATATTTTAGTAATTATAACCCTAGATTATTACACTGTGATCAAATTAATGTTCCTCCAGGCATGTTTATATTTGTAAAATTTTAGAACCGAACCATTCATTTTTAAGACTAATGGTTGTGTTTTTGTGCGTGCACTGAATGCTCATTTCTTCACTTAAACTTATTCGACCTTAAAACGAAAAAGGGTACATTTTCAATAATGAGGGAATTTTGAATATTTTTTCCTTCAAAGATATTATTAGCGTGGTAAGGGTCTAGAATCCGTTTATACAATTCCGGCAAGTATTCGTGTCAAATTTTAGACGAAGATTTACTGAAAAAAAAGGAATTGGCATGTAATGGAATTTTGTACTTAGTGACAAGTAAAATACAACCTTTGCTGATAAACAGACATCAAATGGAACATAAATATAAACAATTAAATTCATTCAAAGTATTACACAAAACGCATAACCATAGCCTTATCAAATACCGTGTTCAAATTGTTGCAAAAATAGTTGTGACAACACATCCCTCGGCTTTAACTTTTTATTTGTTTCAAGTTTTAACACTTTATAGAAATGTTGAGATTTTAAAGATGCCAAACACAAAGAGATAATAAAGACAAATAGGCGAACATGGCTAACTTAATCTCAAATCGCACGTACTATAAAAAAGAGGATTTTGTGCACTTTCGGTCGAATATTTTGATTACAATTGTCGGTTTGCTTTTGCTATTTTCTAGTGAATGTATTCCAAATAGTCATTTAGTTAATTATCGTGTAAAATTTATATTTAATTAATTAGTTAATTATCATGTAAAACTTATAATTAACTAGTAAATATAAATTCAAAGACGGAAAGTTTAACAAAGTGCAAAGAATTTATGCTTGAAATAGTGACTGTGGCTTAAAGGGGCATACAAACGATTACGGTTAATTTGACGGAACAATTACATACTACCATGAATACTTATAATTTCTAAAATGTCTTATAAGCTTCTCCGTATGACAAAAATATTTGACCAAATTAACATACCTAGATTTGTATAGGAATACAACTACGTTCTTTGAGGTGTTAGTGGATAACTTGGCAACTCAAGTATTGAAAATATTAATTATTACAATATATGTGTAGAAACGTAGGTTTTCGAGAGTTTGCAATCTTAATAGACATATGTGTTCTCTAATTTATAATGGGTCCAGAATTGATGAACTTTAAGCAAAGGCACGCGTTATGGACACTAATTAAAATATATACAGATAAACACTTAATAAAACGTGAAAATATCTTTTAGATATTTTTTCATTGTATATTCTAACTTATTTTTTTTTTATATTTATTGCATGAATAAAAACATTTCAAAGTAACACTTGCATTGTGTCAACAGCCCAACGGTTGTTATTCTCGTAGCTGTTGTCATTGTTTTAATTAATTATCGCATTACTGAGCGACAAGCGAGTGTTTTTTTATGTTATTCTCGTTTCATGCGTGACTAGAACAAGCACATGTTTTAGTTAAAGTCAAAACTTTTAATTTGAGTCTTACAAATTTTCATTTTTAAATAGAACCACATTTATGCTTATGCAAAACTTTTTTAGAGCTGCTCTCTAGAAGGACATATTAACGGACCTTAAAATCTAAAAGTCATAACAAATTCGGACGGTCAAGTAAGACTGCATTTAAAAAACAACTGGGCAATAAATATTATAATCACTTTCACACCTATTCAAGTAAACAGTACTAGGAAAAGTCTATGCATTTTTTATTTTGATATTTGCGAATTCCTATAATCTACAAAGAAATTTAAAATCGCTAGGCCATCTCGAAGTCATATTCCTTTTAAAAATGTAGTAATGCGGTACATATATCCTTTAAAAGATCTCTGATACCTAGCTTTTGGTGCTTGAAGGAGTGATAACATTAATACGCTATCATTCACCCTTTGAAAAACTTTTTGCTTACGCAAATATCCATAGTAGTTATTGGGATTGTATTATACAGTAATATTTACTCTTCAGCAGCTGTTGAATTACGGTTTTTTTTAACGTTGTTTATTTGCATTAAGCTGGATATGGACTTACGTATTTAAGTTTGGCATTCAATTTCAAATACAGTTCAATTTGCTACATGTAAAAGCTATTCTTCGATATGTGTTGGTGGTGCGCATACTAACACGCTAAAACCATGTATGAGCGCCATAAAATAAGGCGGTGGATATCACCTGCATGCCAAACAATATGGAATGTTCATTTTGAAAGCATAAAAGTTGTTTTGATACTAACGCCCGGTATAATCTACTTCATTTTCCGTCGCATCAATGCTTGTGTTTCACTTCTAGCAATCACAATGACGCTAATGAAGTAACATCAGTTTTGCGTGTTGAGTTACTATGTGGTTTTTTCATCTCTTTGGCCCCTTTTTACAGACGTTTTACAACGACATTTGTCATTCTTTTTCTAACACAAAGTTTCAAATTGACTCTGTCGTAATTGTAATACCATTTATTTTATTTATTTAGTTTTTTAACGCCATGTCTTATTTAATTATTCTAAGGGTAATAGTTACTACTTATTATTTCCTAATCAATTATGAAGCTTACAACTTACACAGATACAAAAGTGGAAAAAAATTGTTTAATAGTATCTGCTTTTAGAAGAATTTTGCATATATCAAAAAGCTGGTATGAAACGTTAATATTTTCGTATATATATGTTTTCCGAAGCGAAGCAGAATTTTGCCAATAGTAACCGAATGCAATAACAAAACTTCGATCTTTCTGGGCTTGACAGTAATTGGACATCAACTAAGGACACAGTTGTAATCGTATTTCTGATTACTAAAAGATATGTTCATTTGCTATATGCAGTGCATGTAAACGGATGGATTATAAAAGCCAACAGTATATAATTTTTGTCTTTGAACGCTATTGAGATAAATATATATGTCGAAAAACCGAACTACTTCGAGTGATGCGATTGTTTTTAAAGTGAACAGCCTAAAAACAGGGAATGCAAATTAAAGTTTAAAATACAACGTAAAGTGACTTAAAAAGAGGTATCAAATTATATTCGGTCATGCCGAATATTTTATACCCACCACCTATCCTAAAAAAAGATCGAAAAAAATAAATTTCGATAGTTTATAATATTAGCAGATGCAGCAGATTTTGTATCTATTTGATTTGTTATGTATTTTATAAGCAGTAACGTAAACACCCAGAAAGCAGAGATTTTTTAATTTATGTTGCGCTACAGGAATTTCCTTTGATTGGTCTAGCTCATTTTCAATACCAGCCTAGGTGCATGAACGTTAAAAGAGGTTGTGAAATTTGATCCAGTTATCTTGATTTTTGTGACCGGGAAAATGCTTACCGCAAACGTTACGCAGATCACCAGAAGACAAATGAATTGACGTACGGCCAGATGAATTGACATACGGCCAGATGAATTGACGTACGTACCATGATGGATTCCGAATTTTATGCTGATCAATAATATATGCACTTTATTGGGTCTTCGTAGCTTCTTTCTTGATGTTACAAAGATTTTTACGAAATACTGAAATTTTGTTTTTTGTTTTTGTACTAATACTAGTTAGCTCAACAAATGTGGTAATTTTTGTAAGTCTATATGCTATAGCTTATACGAAACGAGCAAAAAACTCAATTTTTTTTTGCTTTCGAAAACAGAGGAGATCGCAGTTTACATTTGCATTCATTTTTACACCTAACACTGCGAGATTGGGCATATTCATTTTGTCATATTGTTTGCAGCGTCCAGATGGAAGCTTCAGAGAGCCACAAAGTATATATATTCTTGATCAGAAACAAATTTAAAATCGGTTCAAGTACGCACGTCTTAGTAGTATCTGGGTTAAATATTCTCCTGACCACAAAAATGAAGATATCGGCTTCAAATTTCAAAGTTCTTGTACGCCAAATTGATCGAATAGTCCATAGTACAACGCAAATAGAAAATATTTCTGCTTTTAAGAAAAAAGTTTTGTCGCTGCTATTATTCCTTTTCTTTAATTGTATTAATTTCTGTGCAATTGTATCAAAATAAAATAAAAAATGCCTTTATATATAAATTTTAAGTAAATGCGGATGAACTCGATATGAATGGTTTTTGCAAGCGACTTTTTTAATAGAAATGAATAATCAATTTAGAGCTTTAGACTAAAAGTTCTACAAGTTTAAGGATATAATTTGAGAAGACCGAGAGAATTATCAGGCTTTAATAACTATGAGCTGACTGTGAACCAATCTTGTTGTTTTTCAAGTTTAGCTTAACGAGCCGCACAGATGTATCCACTACTGCTCGTAAATTATGAAATTTCTACTTTTCTTCGATCTTGAGTTTCTTGTATTTGAGCCTGTCCATTTTTACATTCGATTCACAAGAACTAAGCAAATATATTTACGCAAAATTGAAATGAACGAAAAATGTTTATACATAGCTAAGCCAAATTAAACTCTCATGTTCAACAAGAATATTGTCCATTTTAAGAGCGTCTATTGCTTATTTATTTCGAGCCGTGAAATTAACATATCTTTCTTGGTCACGTTTACTATCATCCCCAAACTACGCAGATATTTGTTTATTCATTTCCACGTTTGCTTATTTAAAATCGATTTTTCGCCTAATATTGTGCGACTTAACAACAACATGATGAGAGATATCCTTCTAAAAATTTTTTTGACTTTCGTCTTCTTTTAAAAAGTAATAAGATAAAGAGATCCTTGCATTTATTAAGCCTCCCGCGGCGTAGGATTCCAGTGATTATCGTAGCCTTCGTTGGATTTCTAATAGCGTGTTGATGGCTTCCCTGACAGTTAAAGACAAATTTAGGGGCATATTACATGACATTTTATATGTGCCTCAAACTGTAATCACAACAATGGGATCCTGCTGAGATGGCTTCTTGTACTATGGCATTTACCAATAAACGAAACAACATTTTCGAAAGAGCTTAACATCACAATTTTGTCGCACAGACGTTCAAAACCAAATTCAAGTGAACAATAAAAAAGAATTTACTTCTATGAAAACAGTTTTAAGAACAGTAAGCGTATGGTAACGGGAGTTAAAAACGGTTAATGTTATGTAAAAAATAGACAATGTTTTTCTTTTATTCTTTACACACTCATTCAAAAGAAACCAAAAGTTACCATTCTTTATTATTTTCAAATAAAACGGAATAAACCGCTCATGATGGTTTGAAAACAAGACCTGCTCAAACAAAAAAGGAATGTTTTGTATAAAACTAGGTTTATCTTACTTCATTAAGCTGCATCTGCTAAATGTTTTTTATTTTTATATGCACCACCAGGGAAATATTCATTTTATCATTTTGTTTGCAATATTTAGAAGGAAATTTCAGAGACATATAAATTTTGAATCAGCCTCAAATTTGGAATCGATACAAACATGTCCGTCTACGTTATGTCTGTGATAAACAATCCTCTGACCCCAAAAATGAAGATATCGGCTTCAAATTTCAAAGATTTTGCACACAAGTGTTGAAAATGAGCCAAATTGGCCGAAGAGCATATCCGCAATATAATGTAAATTGAGAACATCCTTGCTTTTAAGAAAAAAAAGTTAGGTGTTTCGCAAACTACATATAAACCATAGTAGACAGATCTACAAAAACTACCACTAACTATCCTCTAATATCGATACAAAAATGGAAAGGATTGATCATGCCCATTCGATATAGTAGAGTATTGGAATTTAATTCTGTTGTGAAAATGTTTGTGAAATCAAGAAAGAAGCTTCAAACATCCGTAAAGTATATATATTCCAAGCAATATCAAATTTTGAATCCACCTAGCTATGTTTGTCCGTCTATCCATCCATTTGTCTGTCTGCTTATTTGTGTACGATAAGCACTTTTCTGGTCGTAAATATTAAGGTATCGGAATCAAATTTGACAAATAAAATAGAATCAATCTAGCACGGCTATTTAATATTATAGGGTGTATTTAGTTTCATTGATTTCGTTTCAAGATAGAGGTAGTGGATTTAAAAGATTCGGCATAGCGGAATATAATTTTCTTATTTGTTAAGTTCGTATGATACAAGAAATATATTAATAAATACAATGCGCATATATAATCAGTGCTTGACACTCGAAGGCCAAAATTCTGGTAATATATTCATCTTTACAAAAACGCTTTTTTAAGCACATTTGCTTACGAGTTGGAGACTACCACAGTATATTCTCTTAGTAGTAGAATGTGTTATCAGGAAGGCAAAAATCGTGTGAATCAGAGGTTTGCAATTGATGCAATTAGCCAGAACACAGACAGGCTTTTAACAGGCGTGGCCTGCGATCGATTCGGCACTTTTTCATTAGCAACGTATGTGAAAGAACTTCGAATGTTTCTGCCAAATTTGAAGCCGATACCTTCATCTTTGTCCCCTGGAGATTGTTTACACAGACATTACTCAGACAGACAGTCGCACAAATGGAAAGACGGACAAGCTGAAATCGTTTGTAAATTTGGTGCTGATCAATAATATGTATACTTTGTCGGGTCTCCGAAGTTTCCTTCTAGAAGTTACGAACCAAATGACAAAATGGAATATACCCCTTAACTTCGGTGGTGAATATAAAAATGCATCCTTTTCGAGAGATGCAAGTACGCAATTAAAGAAGCATGAAATAGAAGACGAACTGAAATAGCAAGGTGCATGGATCGAAATGTTCAATATAGAACGACCTTTCGGAATATAAGAACCAATCTAATATTTGGCAAGCTCTTTGTGACTTTCAAAAATATGTACCGAATATATGTATATATTTTGCACATAGGCTTAATTGGATAAATAGCTTACCTTACACAAATTCCTGTCACTGAAGGAACAGTCATCAAAAGCTTAAGTTAATTCAAAAAAGCTAAGATTACTTTTAGATTTTGCGGATATATGAAGAGAAAAACTCTTTCTAAAATGTATACAATTTTACGTTTTCTTAATTGAACAGGTATAATAACAGATGGCTGTTTTTCATCAACTTTTTGATTAAAAAATGTAGTAAAGTTTTTCGCTAAGAAGGCAGTTACATTTTATGAAATGTGTAACAAAATTGAAGGTGTTTAGTTGCAGTGCCGCCAAAAAATATTTAAGAATGAGAAATAATTTTTATGAGAAATTCTTCAGTGGCAGAGAACAGAAGGAATTTCATTTTGGCATAAAACATTGATCTCGCAGTGAGGTAACTTCATATAATTGAAATGTTTTAAAAAACACTAGCTTTCTTACGGCGAATATTTTTTACTCTTCATTTTATCACAAAAATTTATGATATATTTGTGGGTTCCAGCGAATTAGCTCCGAAGCACTTAAGCAATAGATTGACACAAACGAGCAGATTCAAAATTTCCAGATGACTAAAAATATGGATACCTTGTGAATTCTTTTGGGGATAACAAATGGGATTGAAAAATTTATTATGCTTGGGAGCGAGCCGATCTGTTAAACTTAGCATATCCTCGTAAAATAACTGAGTAGTTTTTAAAGAATTTATAAAAATTTTTAAAGTAATAAATGGTACCGTATTTCTAGAATGTTAAAGTATTGAAAAACCTACCCTTGTCTTTCCATTCGTTATGTATTTAAAGGTTCATGCACTCATGTCACAAATAGCTGTGATACATACACATAGAAAACGTATCTCATGCACAGCGTCTTGTGTCTGCATCACTGTAATTCATTTGATATCTTATCTGTATACCTCCTGCGCTGCAAATGTTATAAATTGCGGCTGAAATTGTCTTTATGGCCGGGTGTATGTTTAGTAATTATTGAAAGGGTATCATAGCATAAATATCCTCTCGGGAAGAATTAGCTGATCAGATCAACAGAAGATTACTACTTATCAAATGCTATTTTCTTTAATCGATATGATGGTTAGAAAGGTATAACTATACATATTTCGAACAAGTAGTCGACACTTAACCGCATGTTTTAATAAATTGTGTTCTTATATTGCAGGCATTATAGTATTAAATTATTAATGGGGTGATTCAGATTAAAGTTCAAAGATATTTTTCTGATAAAGATAGTCAAGATGTTTAGTGAACAGATGTTATTTAGATACATTGGTAAATTTACAACAATTTCGAAGATTTTTTCTTTTGTAAAAGTGAAATGAAAAAATTTTTTAGAAACTATTCCTAATTAAGATTTTGTCGCGGTTTGATAAATGCATGGTTTATAAAAAAGCAATACCTCAGTAATCGTTTCCCAGGAAACACAAACCTTCATTACATACTTTCATGTGTGTCCAACAGTAACATTGTCGAAAAACTTCTCTTATTAGATACGTACATTGAATTAATTGTTGCCAACTCACATCGCATATGAATAAACTCATACGTATGAATATGTAAGTTCACAAGCAAAAATTTGAAAAAAGGTAAAATTTAATCATTTCTCGGCCGTCCATTACTTTAAACAGCTCTATTCGTCCCCTTACGGAATTCTTGAAACAACTCACATAGAAAATCAAAAGAATTTGGCCAATTTGTTAGGTAGTGCGTTAACTACATTTGTCTCTTGAATGTGCTTGAAGCGATACTTTTAAGGTTAACATTTTAACGTTAAAAACGCAAAAGTGTTGAACAAAAACTTGGAAAATGTATGCCTGATTTGCAGCATAAACTAAAAATTTGTGTGCATATACCGGAATTGATCGGAGACCATCGTTGGTTTATTTACGTACATATGTGCATATGTATATTATTTTACAACATGTATATACGAATAGTATGTATGTTAGTACACAGATGTGGACGCACTTATTTAAACTCAACCCCTATTTCGAGGATCGAAATGTACAATACAAAGGCTTAATTTATTCTTACACAACAAAGGGTGTGGATGCTCTTCCTGCAAATCAACATGGCTGACATTTTATATATATACACGCACGCAAAAGCTTACTTACATATTTGTACGAAATAAGCTGTTATCATATAAACGAGGTCGCATTTATCGAATAGTATTTTATTTCCCTTCCTTTCCGGGCGTTATATCAAGTTTTTCATTCTGTAAGAAGCACTAAGGAGCAATTTTCTTATATATGTTCTTCACTACTAGGTCTCTTGTAAATTATATTCGCCCCATAAAGCGTCCATAGGACCAAAAAATGGAAAATAAGTCAATTAATTTTTAATTATAGTTGCGTCAATTTGCCGGTTAGCAAATCCGTTTCATATTTATATAAATTAGTTAAGCAGCTCGATTATATTAAACTGTAGATTAATTTTATGTTTTCGAATACAATTTCGAATTTGATTTCTAGAAACGAAATTTTTGCAACAAATAGTTGGATTTGAGTCTTACAAGCAATATTGTTTACTTATTTCATTTTGTGGTATCGTGTGATATTCACTATGCCATTCCACTAATTTATTATGATAGTGTCGCTGAAAAATTAGATCCAATGTTTTTATTTCGGAAGTCTCCCATAAATGGGTTTGATTACAAAATTGTTTCGCTTGTGGGAATTAAAGGTATGGCGGTCATATTTTGACACGCAGTCAATTATAGAGGAAACCAAACAGAACCATACAACCGCATACAAAGCAGGAAAATGTAACCTCTCGTTAATTCCAATGTAATTGACAGTATGAGCAACTCTCGCTTTCTGTGGGGTTCGAGAAGCGAACAGATGTTTCGTTTCCGAAAAGACTATTACTACATATCCGATTGTGCTTCTTCGTCTAGAAATGAAAAGTACGTGAGTATGACCATTTGAAATGCGCATACGACAAAAAGTTGATACTTGATGAAAGGTGGGTATGGCATTAATTTTTATATACTTCTTTATATATATTTATAGGTAAGTAAAGGGGATAATCCAGAAATTTCCTCTTATTTTCAAGTCAAGAGTCTCTGCTTGCCTTTAAATGAATCTTTACCTACAAATTATTTTTCGTTTAATATTTAACTAATTAGGTGCACATAAACACGAGTACTTGTATTCTTGATTAAAAATTAGAAGTGAACAACATCTTCGTCTAAGCTCGTGAGAAGTCCAACAAGAAATAAATAGATAAAGTGGTATTATATCGTAGTTTCAAGCCTTTAATATACATGTTGATATTAGTAATAGAATTCCGAAGACGGTATGTTTTCCTATTTCGTAGTGTGCATAAAATTTATAGATGTTATTAAGTACACCATGTACGCATCTTCTTTGGTGGTATGTATAAAATTTAAAGATATTATTAAGTACGCTGGGTACACATCCACAGAACACCAATCGAAACAGTAATTCATGTCTATTACGTTTGTCAACAATTTTGAATCAACATTCGAACTTGAATTCAACTTATTCTAAACGTAGCTATCTCTACTCCAGCTACTCATTTATAGCATGCGCACACAACGGGCGGCCAAGTAATATAGAATTAAGAGGGTCTGTTAGTTTAACTGCACGTTGAACATGCAAACTGTTTGCTACTTTGGTAAAGCAGTTTCTCCTTTTCTTTATCAATAAATAAATTTACTGAAGAACACTGGATGATGGTTTGCATATCGTATATATGTCTCCACTCAAGCAAAAACCTCGACTTCGTCGGCATATTTCAAACAAGACATTTTATCCAAAGACTGATTGAAAGAAACATGAATCGATGTTGCCGCATTGACTGCGTATTCAACCAGATATTAATTTTACATTTTATCACCGTCACACAAGCATATAAAAGCATCTTCCTGCATACACATACCCATAATTCACTACTAAGCAAATTCATTTAGTATTGCGATGAATTGCATATGGAAATGTGGAAATTTATCACCATCAAAACTGTCCAACAATGAAGTCCACGACATCAAACTGTAAATTAGTTATTACTATAATATATAAGAGTATGCTTATCTATTATGCATATGTATTTAGAACTAATTTGTATTAAAAACTGAATTATGATTTCAAATAGATGGGTTTACAAATATGAACATATACATACAGCCGATAAATAATTTTCTCAATTTGAATTTTACATTTTATGCTCAATTGAATTTTTAAATATTATCGAGAAGCATTAATGCAAATGCAAAATATTTTAATTGAGAAAACTTTTTATTTTTCCCATTTCTGAGTGACGGCCATTTCTGTTTTCAATCTGGAAATGATCAAGCTTTTCACTCGATTACTTCGGTAAACAGATTAAACGTACAGTACTTACAAATCCATGTTTATCACTGATATTGTTTGTCAGTTTAAGTTTGTGAAATGAGACAACTTTTTGCATCCATTGCTCACCAGTTGTTGGCGAATCAGGATGAATATACATTCGTTTGGGCATTTCAGGGTCAGCTTTGCCAGCAATCATCCATCGACTTAAGGAGAGGCAAAGAAAAATAGAGAACACAGGCGAAATCTTTAAAGTGTATATTAGAAGATGTTAAGAGAACTTACCTATTGTGAAATTTATAGCGATAATCATCAGCAGCTACAATGTCTAATAGAAGAATATATTTTGCCTTTGCATCTAGACCCGACACGCGAAATTTCATTTGAGGAAACATTTGTCTGAAATGATAAAGTATTTAAAGAAATTGAAACAAAAATGATCCAGAAATATTGATCATATTATATAAAACAATGTGTCGTTTTCATGCAGCAGTCTTTGTGTGGAAGGTAAAGGTGCATATATATGTGTATGCACTGGTCTAATTATAGTTTAGTCAATTTCATCATAATCATATTCATGAGATCAGTTCTGTTTTGTTGTTATTGTTTTTGTTGTTGTAAGTGGCGCCAACTTTAGCGCACGAGAATTTAACTTTCGGTATATAAATGTGTGCACATACATTTGTATATGTGTTTGTATAAGCTTCGTAGTCAAAGTAGTAAATTGAAATTGGCATTGCAAAGGTTTTGTTGACGCTAAATTACTAAACCACTATCACCACTACCTCCGTCATTGAGCAAAGGTGAAACCACCCATTATTACTGACTAATGCTGTGGCTTCATTTGTCCAATTTGTGTGAAATTGTTGAGGCAGCAACCTCAGTTAGTTAAATAAAAACAAACATTTTTATTTGGTCACAGAACGTGTTGAGAAGCAGGTAAGCAGCAGATTGCCAACGGCAAAGGACAACAAAGATACGTACACTTTAAATTCTATACTCACGGAGCTATAGCGACCATAATATGAATCAAAAATATCATCATCCTCATTTAGTATCATCTCATATTGTATCGTAAACTACCTTACAAATATGAAAATTATAACCTTACGCAGCAATCACTCAATCTTTAAAAACCTCGTTTCCCCGGCCGCAGTCCAGCTTTGGGCACCATCAACAAATCAACATACAATAATACCTAACCAGTCCTACTTCACATTTTCAGACTCATGAATCAAATTTAACGAACGTCTCGTACATGAGCACTGATCAACATCATCGTCGGCAGCGAAGTTAGCAGCGACCATAACAAAAGAAATATATTGTGTATGTCCAGACGATCGACGCGACAGACGTCAACGAAAAACCAACAAACTTGCCCACTAAAATCTCCAACTATTTCAGTGTATGATGGTCTTATGAATATATCTGTGCTTGTGAATTGACTAAGCGACTAAAACAGTTCTCATAGCCTTAGGACGGCCGTCAGCTTCCTAGTGAACGTTCTTTTTTAAACAAAATTATGTATTTTTTGTTGTTGCAAATTACGAACTCTTAGTCTCTTAGCTTGTGTTCGAGTCAAAAGCAGTTGCGTTTAACGCATTGTTTTAAATGTTGCTTGGTTGTCAGTATGTCCGTGAGCTTCTTTCATTCTCTGTGATTTGGTCTGTTTGTTTGGATATTTGTTGCTCATTTACAATAACTCGTTAGCCATTATTGAGCACTTGGCGCCAGTTAGCAGCACTCGCGCCAGCCCCTTTCCTGCAAACTACACACAAAGAAAACATTTACAAATCGGCCCACCACACGCGTTTCATGTCTGCTGCAACAAAACGATTTGCCCTCATTTTGCTCTAAGTTGTGCGCGATCTAGAGGTAGTGTATTACTTTTCGACAAGATACATGAAACGGCGTGTTCACTGAATCAATGCATCAGTTGTGGATGCTCGTTACTGATGCCCTTGGTGAACGATTTAGTAAATTTTGTTGCTTTATACTAATTTTTATGCACAGTCAATATCGAGCAAGAAAACTTTTCTTGTGCAGTCGTGAAATTTGGTGCCTAACCTTGCTATCTTACATGTGAGAATAGATTTAACAAAAAATACATTCCACCGATTTAATTCTTGTCGCCAGTTGTTTGTTTTATTTTCAAACACAGGTTTTTCGTCGGAAACATGATCATACTTTCACAGCACTGCACTAGTATGTGCCTGAAACACAGTAAGAAAATTGTAGTTGCTTAACATATGCGTGTTTTAAAATACTTCTTATGAAAGCGGTAATAAGACCTTATTCGAATGTTTCTATTGGTTACTCTTGTTTTCCTACGTAAGCTTTAACAGTTCTTTTAATAGTTTTGTTATCAGCCTTTGAAAAAATTTTAAAGGAGTCATGATGGATTACAAAAGCATTCTTATAAAATGAACCGCTTTTTGAATCGACTAATAATTGTAGCATATTTTTTGAAATATGACGCAAAAACATTTTCAGGAAAAATTGTGTATGTTTGACAATTACATAGATTGTGTAATCCTTTCTCCATATGACTCCAGATGTCGACCAGAGAAAAATTATTAAAATCAAATTAGCCTTCATTCTTTACTTTGGTTTATTAATTATTTTTCATTTTTAAGTAAATTAATAAGTCAAGTTTTAACACATACTTATATGTAATGAAAATTGATTACGTCCTTTCTCTTATTAAAAAGCAAAACAAAAGGGATAAAGTACTTTCATATTTTACATCGGCCCTGTCCAGCGCAAGATCGCACACAAATCGCAAGACATTTTTTGTTTCTAGTTTGCGTGAATTAACAATCTTATTTTATAACAAAATTGATAGTAGAGAGTTTTAGTGTGACTATACTTTCAGAATACCAAAACTGATACGATGTCGAAGAAACTGTAACTACGACTAGTAACCGGTCAAGACACCAGAATATATCTCTTCAAATAAATATATATTGCATACATATTATAGAAGCGAATTAACAAAATTAGTTTTTAAAAATTAGACCACCACTACATGTTTGAAGGTTACATGCCGTAAAATTTCAAAATTTTAAAAATATTTATAGCGTGAATTTAAAATTTAAAATGAAGGCAAAGGTTTACATATTTTTTTTTGCTTAAACTTTTTGTATCATTGGACTCTTTTTGATATTATGGACTGTGAGCAACTAAGTCTATCGCATATTTAGATGACTATTAGCTAAGCGCTAAAAATTGATTGTTAATACTGTCTATAAATTCTTTTTTTGTGCGTGTGAGCATTTGCATCTAATATTTATGAAGAAATATCCCCAAATCGAAATTTCTTTCTGTGTGTAATTTTATGTATAGTTTAGTTTCAAGGAATCTAAACTATCATCACAACTTAGCAGCAAGCTAATAAAATATATTTATTTTTTATGTTATGTTCTGCAACTTGTTTTAATAACGTATCTAGGATTCCCACACCATATTAAATTTTTGCAAGAAAGGAACTTTTTAATCGCTTATGATAAAAACTAAACCTAAGTCTCCAGTTTTTATCAAAGGGAATGTTCGCATGAGGATGTGCTATTGCCAACAATTTCTTATGAGAATGCAATCTTTGATTCGATCTTAACGTTTGCCTGAAGAAGTCAAGCTGTTGCTTGTCCTGTTGTAATAACAATTTGTCCATTTATCGTAATACGGATTTGCAATTTTGGGTTAAAATGCTAATAAAGTAAACAAAGTACTAAAAGGTTAGCAACAGATTGTTTAAAATGTTTTATTAAATTTTTTGATCGCTTGATATAACCATCATCGAAGAAAGGGCTGACAATCATATCAATTTTTTAAACATCATTTAAAACAAATGGAAACACGTGCCATTTCTGTACTAGATCAAAAATCATTTCGTTGATATTAATTTAGCCTCGAATATATAAGATATTCTTGAGTAGTTCCTTGTAAACCAAACCATTTCCTGACCTGTGCTGCTACTTTGGTTATAATGTTTAAGTGAAGTTATTTATTTACTGATTTAAAACTTATTTTCCATTCAGCTACAATAGACACTAGACTATAGACAATAGACTAGATCAGGCGACTTGGTGTTGGTTAGCATATGATTGGATAGAGCGAAAGTAATTAACATTAAAGAAGTACATAATTTGTCTATATATAAGGGATTAATTACAAGTAAAAAGGAAAACAGAACACAACAGCAAGTTCGCATTAGGCAGAAAGACAATTTCGAACGATTTTCGTTAACTAAGAGCGTGGCGTTAAAGCGACATACAAGACACTTGCAAGAGTTTGGCAACTTCTCAAACTACGCCATTTAATTTCTTTCAAGGATCGTAACGCGACTTTTTAATCATTTAACAAAGCCTACGAATCAATGCTAACTAAGAAGAAAATTCCTGAGATATCCGAGGTTTCTCTAGTAATAATGTTTTTCATATCACGGTAAAGCTAATCGTGGGTACCACGCAAGAATTGTTTTTAAACGGATATGTTTCATTCAACATGGTAGCAAAAAGTCTGGAAGTAAGCTTACGGAGCTTAACGAGGCAAAAATGTCTACATCGTCCGCATACATTAAGAGATGGGATGGCTTGATCATGTACGGGAGATCGTTATAGTTTATTACAAAGCAAATAGAACCTATAATTTATTTGGTTGCCAGCTTTACTAAAGTCCATACATATGATAGCCACAGCAAAAAGATTTAAAAAAATAGTCTTTGAATGCTAGCAGATTTGCAATAGTCCATCTGCTTTGCTGAAATGAATGACGATTTAATAGCGGCAGCAATACGTGGAACAATAATATGGTCGATGCTTTCGGTAGAACATTTAATTTAGCGACGCCTTTATAAACTTTTACTAGATTTTTCTTGCCATTTGTATGAATTGCTATAAGAAAATTCCTTTACCAACACAAAAGAGCGAAATTGCAGAAAGAAGTTAAATATGTAATGTTAATATAAATAAATGTTATTGCAAAGAGAACTAGAGTTGTATTGGAAAAAGTTTGCAAAAAGATTCAAAACTTCTAGAATGTTGGTAGAGTCTGAACTATCAAATTGCACCAACGAAAGAAATGAGTTTTGGTTTTATGTTCACCAAATTCATAAAAATATTTTGATTAAATGAGAGCGACAAGGTGTGGCAGACGCGATTAAATCTGTCTTGCAATGGAATAAGTGAAATAATCATCTGCTAAGCACTTTTTATGTGTTTATTGTATTGTCTATTCTTTTTGCTCTTATGGAATTTTAATTCATTCTTTAACCATTGACGTAAAGATCAAGTGTAAGGTTGTCCAAAAGGAACGGATGCGGATACGGCTGTGTTTAGCGAATCGAAAAACGAGGATAATAGAACTTCGATTTTTTCAATTTAAATTTCGTTAATAAATTTTCGAGGAGTAACGTGTTTGCTTTACTGATAGTATATTCTGGACGAGTCGAAGTAGGATTTAATAAGAATTTAACAAATTATGCTGCAATATATTTCAGCAGAACGAAGGGAGGAGAGCGATTTGCACATGTTTCAGATACATTTGCGAAAATAAGGTCAGAAAATCTGTTATTTTTACCTCACAAAGTATATATATTCTTGATCAGCATCAAATTTAGAATCGATTTTAGCATGTCCGTCTAGCTGTCTGTCCTTCCGCGTAATGTCTATGGTAAACATTCTCCTGGTCGCAAAAATGAAGATTTCAGCTTCAAAACTGACAGAAACATTGCAGATTCTCAAATACGTTGCTATTGAAGACTGGCCAAAGCGATCACACACAGGCCACGTCTACAATATAAAATAAGCTACAGTATAAAATAAGCCAAGAAACACGTCTGTTTTCTGAATGTTTCGCTCAGTGCTCATTAATAACTTCTACAGGATTTCATAAAAATAGAAAACATATGCCACGCCCACCCATTACAATTTGGTTTTTCCCTTTTTTTAACACAATGGTGGTGGGTATAATAGATTCGGCACATCCGAATATTATATCCTTACTTGTTATTACTCATTTTTACACGGACAGTTATGAATTCAACGTGAAGCGGGGATGAAAATTCAAAAAATCTTGATAGAAAAACAAATGTGGAGTATTAAAACATGTCTTTCGATTCGGTTAGGTCTATCTTTCCTAAAAACCTAAAAATCAGGAGGAAGAACTTCAGGCGAACGGACGTCTTATTTAAAACAAGTTTTAGTAAATGAAGAAAAGAAAACATAGTACTAGCATTTCTAGAATTAAGGACGTTTACGTTGTACTATATAATAACAACTGAATCTAAGGCTCCATTAACGTGAGAACTTAGGAACCTGATGTTACTTTAAAAGTAAGAGTAGACTTGACGATGAAACCTGCAAAGGGAGGTGAATCCTTCGGGAAAAGGTAAGGCAAATTAGAGCCAAAAATAATATTAAATATATTTTATTATGTACAAATAATAAACACAAAATGTGTAAAATGAAAAAGCAGGAAAATATATTTTTTAGTTATAGGTTAGCCCATCACAAATCTGTTAGTCTATATGCATCTAACAGGTTGTATACTACTTTTGTACGAGAAATTATATACTTAATTGGCGACCACTTACGGATGCTTATTAAAAAATGAACATTTTCTATAGCTTTTCTCCGTTTATTCCGTTTATTTGTTGTTTGTCGATTTTAGGAAATAAAGGAGTTCAGGCTTTTCAGAACTGGAACAGACGGATCTTTAATTTCGTATTTTGTCCAATTTCTTCTTTATGCAATTATTTGCGTAATGTGCTGTATGATCTATTTTACTTCTGCTACATCTGAAAGATGGTCGTGTCAACAAAAATGATTACAAGTTTTTCAAAATGTACTCTATACCATGCGTATTCCGTCGTAGTGCAAGTATGTCAAAACTATTATAATAGTTGCCATGATCCATGTATGTTGGTGATTTAAAAAAGTATTAGCTAATAGCGCATTATTTAAATACGATATTTTAGGACAATGAATGGATAGGACTAAAGCTCGTATTCGAAAATTGAAACTGATCTCAGAATACATGTTCGTACGTTCTTTATAAGATCTTGCAATCTACCATCAAAATCAATTATTTCGTCGAACCTGAAAATAAATATATGCAACATATATAATGTATAAACATTCGTAAAAAAAAGAAACAAAAATATTCGTTCAATTATATGTATGCTATGCACACGTCTTCTGAAATTTATTATCTTACACGCAGAATGTAATGCAGTGCTCATAATAGCGTTAACAAAGACGTATTAGAAAGACTTCAGTTCTAGGTACTTGCGACCGCGTAAATGTTGTCTATCAAGACAATTATATTCGTTCGCACTGCCACGTCAAGAGAATAAATAGAAAAGTTTTTTGATACATTTATAAAAAAAGGCCTTAACTTTACATCGAACTTCATTTCAATTCCAAGTTGCTTTACAATGCAGACTTGATTTCATTACAAAGGCGAGATCGTATCCTTTTTATACATGTATATAAAGAATAGAACTTTATATCCAACGCATTAAAAGAAAGAAAAAGCGAAATAAACTGGTAATAATGCATGCATATGGCATCATAAGCATTCTTTACAAAATTAAAAGATCTGGGTACTCTTCTCCATAAGAGTGCCCCATGCTGATTGAGTTGGGTGGTAACAAATGGACCTACATGAATGCTGCAGCGATCTACACAAACAGGCAAAACATACGCACACAAAAATCAACATATTCTGCTGCGACAACATTGCTAACAAAATCTTCGCTTAGTAAGAATGAACACGCAGCAATTCTGTAAGCCCATGTTCACTGCAATCGATAAGCAGCTGACCACATCGCTTGTAGCAAAACGAATATGCGTATATATATTTATATAATGTAAGTACGAAAGGGATTAAACTAAAAACAGATAGTTTTCCTTCTCTGCGAAATGGTAAGGACAGTTTTGCAATTTGCAGATTTCTGCAATTACAGACGTTATTTAAATTGTCATACGCCTGACAAGAAGTTACATTTGCAAGGGATGCAATATATATAGAAATAACACTGTTTTGCACAACCGCAGAAGATGGAAATGCGGTAATTTTTTATTCCCTTCCTAACATTCAAAGATGTGCATAAAAAATTCAAAGCTTGTTGAAAATGTTTTTCTAGATCGGCTCATACAATATAGAACAAAATATAGGATTTCTATGTATTTGCGTGTAGGACTTGGTATGAAAAATTCGTTTCAATGCGAATATAGTTTTCTCATTTGTTGTAGCACTATTCAAGCAAGGGTCAACACCAGATGCCTCAGACAGCAGGTTTGCCAATCATCTCTGCAATATTCTGCATACTTTCTTGCATTTATTTTTGTATTGTTTAATAGCAATTGCGTGCAGAAACGCCAGTTGTATTCAAGGTAGCATTGGCATTATCATTAACCAATACTTGAAAAAGAATATGATGCACGCACTCTTGTGGTTTCAAACTCCAAATATTGTTTTCAGACCATCTGCTACGAAATAAAAAAATTGAGTATAAAAAGCGTTAAGAACTCTCTCTATTAATAAAATTATATTTTATTTTTTAAATCTCTATTTTGAGTATATATGGAAACTCATAAGACCTCTTGTTGAAAAACGCAACTCTTAGCGTTGGTGCATCCTCCTTACCGGAATATGTATATATACAGAATAGCGCCAATTACGTCATTTCCAAGACGGTAGACGAGCTAGGAAGTGTTTCTTGTTTTTAATCAACTTAAGATTCTTAATAGTATTAGCCGTTCGCCAGTATACTTCATTTTAAAGTTTTTAGATTTAAAAACAAAATTAAAATGGAAAATTAAAATTTCATGCTTTTATATTCTCCTTGCTAATCTAGTACAAAAATAGTGTAGATCCTCCTAGAATACGAAAATGTAAAAGATTCCAACAACTGAATAATATAAACAAAATAATTTAGAAGTAAGCCGAGAGATGAACTTAATTGGTTCTTTGAACGTAAATTCCAAAATAACTTAAAAGTTATCCGGAGAATATAACCGGTGTATGTACAACGATAGATCAGTTTAGCAGCATCTTCCATAAAGTTCATTCCCAATGGTACAAACTCCTTATTTTTAAAATATTTATAAATATTTGCTCCACTCACACAAATGTTGCTTATACGTCATTTGCATATAATTAATTAAATAAATGCTACAAACAAATATTTTCCGCTTGCAAATGACTGTTATTTACGAAATTAATTCCAAGGCATATAAATTGCTTTTGCTGTTATCCAAATTTGGATCCTAAAGTATGTGAAAAATAAATTTTTTGTTTATTCGAAGACAAAAAATAACAAGGACGGAGGATGAGGTACGAAAAATAAAAAATTCCCTTTCCCTTCTTCCTTGAGGAGTTGCATCTGGCATCTGGCTAAATATCACCACACATACCTAAGTAATCTACTTTCGATTCTAAAAATCTGAACAGATATGTACTTATAGAAATTTATATCCTTCTACTTTTAAACAACTTTTATGCATCAACTTTGTGCTTGTGTACCTAATGTCGCGCAATGTATAGTTATAAGTATGCAACGAAGGTATTTACATACATTTAGCATAATATCCAGCTATCTGCTGTTCAAATACTCAAATTAGAAAAAATTAAGATAAAAAGCTTTTATTTAAGCTTTACGTGCTAAAGCAATGAAAGTTGATCCATTGAAAATCAGTCAAATAAAAAATGGTATTTCAGTATGTCGCTATTTAGTACGTCTAGCAGATGTTCAAGTAAAATATCATATAAAAAATATTTGCGTAGCCCGTACGAATTAAGTTTAAATATAGTTCCAATCGGTTAATTCCGACATCCGAAATTAGCATACGAGACGATATCGAACGCTAAAATAAATTTCTTACGGGTTAAATTTTTCTTAAATAGGAGGAAATGTTCAGCTGTTAATAGGTGAATATCCTCTCAAATTGTGTATATAGTCAAATACGTTAGTAATCGAGAAATTTCAAATCTACATTAGCTCAGCGCTTTTCTTATTATCGTTAAGATTTTTTTTTTGAATATCAGAATATAACATAACAATTGTCCATCCACATCTACAACATCTTTTTTAATCGAATACAATTATGCTCCAAATACAAGGTGTTCATAATGTCGCTGCTCCTTCCGTCGATATTGTAAGCTCCTTGTTGAGTTAATAAGGTGTTTATTGTTAGCTCCACCGAAATTACTCTAAGATGTTAACTGGCTTAAGGCGATTACAATTGCTTTATATAAGTTTCTTATACCTGGCGCTCACACGATGAAACTCACACATTGGATTGTTGGGTTGAAAACATTGATCAACAAAGCGAACATCATAAAAACCTGCAAGAACGAGCCTTCAATGGTTAATGAAGAACAATGATCATTCTTTGCACCACATACCTATGGCTACGGCGCACAAAACATTTATTGAAAAAGATGCATAGCATACGAATGAGTACACAAGTAAACTTAAAAAACTGCTCATATCAGTAAGAAAAATAGCACGAAAATCGTAAAAGCTAAACAACAAATGCAAAATTAGCCGCATTTTGTCCACCGCCTAACACGCAAGTCATACACGTCATGACACCCTGAATTTGTTAAAGCAAACTTGTTTTTTATGATCAAATGAATTAAGTGGTTTACAAATTTTATTAAAACTTAGTGAAATTATCCAAACGCTTAGTTTAGCGGACTGAAGATTTAAGAATATGTCCCTATCCTTAGTTTGATCACAAATACATGTAGTGTGTTAGTTCCCTAACGCGTATATCTGAGGATTACAATACTTAATGTGATCTTTACTAGAGATAAAAATAGTAGTAGAAGTAAAAAGAATGTAATAAAATTGAATCTTGATATATTTCCCTAATTGATGGCCACAGATTACGATTGAAAGTTAACATGATCTCTTCCTTTAACCCCAATAAGAGAAATACTGTAAAACAAGGACTATAGTTTACACTTCGAATACTGACTATAAAGCTTGGTGTAAAGAAGGTGTAAGTGCAAATTTCAATGTAGCGTTGTTTTGAATATGCGCATTCAACTTTCTTACTTATTCTAAATGGAAAGATTCTTTACGGACAATATATATAGGGGAGATAGTAAATTTTTTAGCTATACATCTATAGATTTTTGTAGTAAATTTACTAATAAGTGACCATAAGTTCAACTTGCATTGCTATTTATCCACATATAATACATTCAGCGTAAGGTAGATTGAATAAAATTAATAAAAAGTAAAACATTTCTTAGTTTAGTTATAAATTTTTCACAAATGCGTCATTAAATTGCATACGAAACATTTCAACATAACTCACTACGAACGGATTTACATCACGCCTTTGAGTAGACAAAATTCAGCTAAAAAATGGCTGAAAAAATAAATATATTCAACTAGCCCACTTTAGTGATTGGAAGATAGATTAGAATGTGAGAAATCATATTTTATTGAAAACACTTTCTCAAAGTAAGAATACATTTCTTTTGTATTTATTTAAAATAAAAATTCATATTTTTTAAATTATTTAATATATGTACCTTTCAAGTTTCTATTTTACAACTATCCAAAAGGAGTTTTACTATTTAAGTAAATAACTAAGAAACAAGGAATAAATACAATCGAAGCTAATTTTGGATACCAACTAAGTGAATGTGCAGATATGAACCCAACTTGCATAAATTCTTACTCATTCATGAATTTCAAAATAATCTACTCACATGCGATTGTCTTTTTTATATTGCATTATTTTAAAAAACATTGAATGTTTCAAAATTTTTTCTAATAAGTTGTGGTTTATTGCAAATATCGATTCGAAATATTAGCCATAAACGTATAAAATCTACGCATATAATGGTTTAATACATTGAAAATTAGTTGAGATTTAACATGTATTCGGTGCAGTAGTTGCGATATATTCAAATTTTCATTTATTTACTTTTGATATGAATTTGGGACATGTATCAGAAAACTATGTAAGTCTAAATCTAAATCAATTTAGTTTCTGCGATCGATAATGCCGTCATATTCCCTCTCTTTTTGCAATAATGTTAGTAATTTAGCTTATATACGCTTAATGTACTTTCATATTACTTACGAGTGTGTGCGAACATCGTGTCACAACACATCACATGCAATAGCGTTTAAGCAGATCGAATTTTAATATGCTTACGTTCATATATGTATACTATAAATCTTGAGGTTTTATACCAACCACCAATATGCAGCCATCACCGTTCTGTTTGAACATAATCCAAACACTAATGTAAAACTTAAATATTCGTATACAGTTATATATGTTTTAAAAGGTTATGTCTGTGTATTTTTTTACAATGTTCATAGAGGAAAGTAAACCAGAGTCCAAATAATTCAACACCAGTATCACCTGTCGATGAGAAAAAGTTTATGTGTTGAATTAGTTTATGACAGGCGTTCAAGATTCGGCTTAAGGTAATATCAATATTCATACATACTTTCTGTTCTATATATACATATATGGTTTCCTCTTTGTTATTGTTTAGTTTTGTTAATGTGTGCCTCCTTTATTTCTTGCTTTTGGTGTGTTAAATCACATTGACGGTACACAAGGGCAGCAGCATTTTGTGCGAAATACTACGATTTCTGCAAACAGTACCACAATTTTTCTACTTGCATCTGCGAATAAAATGCTACTATGGTGAATAAGAATATGTGAATCTGAATGTAAGAGTGTAAAAACTTTCATAGAACGATATACAGTGAAATTCGAAGCGGCTAAAGAGAAGGCAAGTGTAGAATGGGTAATTTTGAACAACAATAATTCGCACTTTGTTAAAAGTTTTTCTCTCAAGTTAATTGTACGAGAAAACGCAAAACAAAGGCATATCTCACTACAGCACAAGTTGTAACTTATGAAATAAAGGGATGAATGCACGGATGTATACAAATATACGCGAAGCCCTGTTGCAAGTTGTCTTCTCAGTTCACTTAGTGCAATAACTGGTTACTTTACAGGAGTATTCTTTAAAACAAATACAAAAAAAATTCTAAACATTGTGTAAATGAATGCAAGCATGCATGTCATACAGCTTGTGTAAAATTATCACACATTCACACCATTTGTAAAACTTGGTTTTGTTCATTTACATTATTTTAGGTATCTATGAGTTCGTTTTGCTGGATATATAGAATGTTTATAGCTAAAGTGGATATTTTACTTCGAAAAGTTAAGAGAGCGAAGTTCTTTTGTTGACACTGCGATGACACTTAACGCGGGTGTTTTTCTTAATCGGGCTAAAAAAATGTGAAGAGTGTTACTAGAGGGCTAAGGGCTTTGCAGGCGTAATTGGATGAATGATAATTAATAACATTCTCGTATGTGCAGCGTTACAAACGTGCTATTTGACAGTCGCGGACTTTTTGGAGAGACTGATTAAGAAACACTCAAGTAGTACTTGGACGTATCCCCAAACATGATTTTGAATTAATACCTATTTCCATGTACAATATTTCTGTTTTGAGTTACGAAGTTTTACGTTGATAAAACATTTTTTCTTCTTCAATGTTCTAATCATTTCAATATTTTACGTCAATAATGTATATATTAGAGCCATTGTGCAATTTATAAACATGTATATTTTTGAACTAAAGAGTAAAATCTGTATTAACAATTTCTTTCCATATGCAACACTTTAGAATACGCTTCAAGATATCATATCTCCTACATAGTGTTAAGTAGAATTAAATTTTTCTATAAACGTTGTAGAGAGAGCGAGAGAGGGAGAGGGAGAGGGAGAGGGAGAGGGAGAGAGAGAGAGAGAGAGAAAGAGAGAGAGAGAGAGAGAGAGAGAGAGAGAGAGAGAGAGAGAGAACATCGACGATTTAGAAATGTTTTGATCTGCATTAAGCATCTATGAAATATGTGTTATAGGCGAATCGCGTTAATCAATACACCCATTCCGTATTAGTCTTAAATACATGTAATGTTATTTTTACGCGGGATTTCTTTATGTGCGATTGTTCCAGATCTAATGTAAAATTTTTTTTATGAAAGGCGATATAAGTGAAGAGTGTTAACAATTCGTCACTAGTCTGAATTGATTTCACTCTTTTTTTGCATGTTTATTTAGTATACATACACGTACGTATGCTGGTTCGAACTGTGTAATTCTATTGAATTACGGCTCAAGTGTTGAGCGTTTTCGATAAATGCAGTAAAAACTCGATAATATGCTTAATGACAATAAAAGTGTGAACCAGCTTTTGTTAAGTTTACACTCATTTATACATGTAAGCGTGTATATTGGACCATACATTTACGCATATTTGTATATTTCTACAATTTTATTCATACTCGTATTGTGCATTATTATTATTATTATTATCGCTATGGTATGTACGTGGTTTTTAACGTAATAAAGTATTTTTTAGATTAATTTCCTATGAAGAGAGACAATGCATAAATTTCCAAGAATGCTAACAGCGAATGCTGAATACCTAATTAGAAAACATAAATATAACACTAATGTGTCGACTACATGCTTAATAGTGTTTTTGTTTTTCTTCAAATCTCTCCATATTGACGCATATAATTGATAATCTCTGCCCCGATTACACATCAATAAGCATATCACGAACAATTCCACCATTATAAGAACTTCGAAATTTGGCTCTAAGGCTTGTGCACTCACTGTGTGATTTTCTCTCACTGATAACTCTAAGTGTGTTTAATTTTTCGAAATGATAATAGAAGATTTTCAGTTTAATATATCACTCCATTTAACATTTTATTGTATTGTCTGCGAAATCATTTTAAAAACTTCGTATAAATTTCTAAAAATCCATATTCATACGAAGTTTTATTTATTTTTAACAGAAGCATAAGCTGGATAATACGTTCTCGCATTTATAGTTACTGACCTCTACTATTTTTATAACCGTAGTAAATTATTCCAAGGTAACATTACTGCAGACGTACTATATTTCCAGATTGGTCCCTCCGAAAATGGGTGCAGATCGAATCCATTAGCTGCTATAATTTGTATAATTTCATGAGTCCACACATCAAAAAGGAAGTAAAATGCATGAATATTTTTAATCATCCTGGTATTCCGCATGAATTCAACCGTGGATCAATATCCTTTACAGTAACTTCTCTAATCATAATCCACTCTACAGGGTTTCCAACCGCTAAAAAGCTATTCAAGCAGGTTATAGCCATGAAGCTGGAAACTAAATGTAACCTATGTTTGTAAATTAATAGCCATTAAATTAAATCTTTGCAAGGAGCATCTCCCTTTTAAAAACTTGTGGTTAAATGTTTTCTTCGATAATCATTTTAAAATCGAATTTTTGGGTGCTATAAATACTGCGCTTTCGACAAAATCAAACTCTAATTGCAAAACTCTACATCATTGCTTCCTCCACAATGATACATAATGCACCAACACGTTTATTAGGGAGACGGGATCGGTAACTTATGCTTTGTTTGGACTTTGGCAATTAATTAACATTTATGCGGCTGTGGGGTATTGTTATTTTGCAATCGGATGATTTACTTTAAGGTTATAAATAAAATATATCAATGCAATCAAAAAGCTAGTAATGTTAAATTTTCTATCCTTATTATGGTATGGCACACAAGGCATTCATTTCGCACCAAAATGCAAACACGCAAAATTACTGGTTATTGACTATTAGCATGAAATTTGACCCAAATGTCAGCTGTTTCCAACCTTAGAAAGAAAAACTACTTGTCTGTTCGCGATTTAAATAGAAAGTCTACCTACCTTTTAAACACCATTGAAAAAGTTAAGATCTCATCGTGATTCGTTCGCTTATAACTACATGCCCCTCTATGTTTTGGGATGTTAAAAAAATATATTTATATTTACACACAATGTAAAGAGCAGCGGTCAAAGTATCAACAAGAAGAGAGAGTAAAAGTCAAGCACGAGTTATTTCTTTGTAAGAACTGTGGTGAAAGAATGTTTTGCGCCGCGGGGGCCCCGGAAAATTTCTTCTTCGGCCTGGTATAGAAAGGTGCTCTTCAGGGTTCGTCGAGGTGGTTCATATGTATCCAAGTGTGGCATTGCAGCGCGGAATCTGTGGAACCATAAAAAACCTGAAAATCCCTATGGCGAAACATGTGCCGGCATTCAGGGGATTTAGATATTGTCGGTTTCAAGAAAAAAAATGTCCTAAGATCCATTCTTAATATGACAGTTAAATAAAAATGGAAACACATTAATTCTTTAAAAATGTAATAAAAAAATAAAGAAGTCATCAATTCTCTTTTATGATTACTGTTATATTTCTCTCGTTACTTGAAAAAAAGGGATACATATATTTTTTTTGTATTGAAAATCGTTGAAGGTTGTCGTGAACACACAATGTCTAATGTTTGGATAGAATTTAACCTTCAATAATGTCAAATGTATTGTAATTTTTATCGCACAGTTTATTTTGTTAATATTTAACGGCAGAGACGATTTGTCAAAATTTGCATAGTAGAAAATATTTGTATTACGTTAATCGTCTCTGGGAAGGTCTTTAATATGTGCATTGTGTATAAAAAAGCCGTCTTGAAACACGAAAAATTGAGAAATTTACCATAAAAGCATAATTAAAGATTAGCACCATTAGAATCCAATGTAAGATGCAAAATACATGTAATTATATACATTTATAATAGACGCGCTTTTGCACCTAGTCATATTCATATAACATGTAAGTGCATGAATACAAATAAATAAAGCGTCTATTACAAATTGAAGTTTTGATGGTAAGCTGATTTAGTTTGGCAGATATTTGATCAACTGACAATATCGACACCATAACACAGGAAGAGCAACGCAATTTAATGCGAAAAATCACAAAATATTAGCGTCTGTTTTAATATAAAAGAATGTGAATCACAACATTTTGCCTACTATCTAACTGTAACCCCATATCTAACTCTTATATATATAAAGATTAAACAGCAAGGCAGATCATAAATAAGGAAGCAAGTTTCACGTTCCCTTGAACAAATATTACATATTTTATCTTATATTATTCTTCTGATGTTCAACTATTTAGGATTCAAATGCAAATTTTGTACACTTTTAGTTCCGTATTATGTGTAAAATGTAAATATCACATTTTTGTTAAAGTTTCACTGTGCGTAATTTTTACAGTAACTATTAACATATCTTCCCTAGATATTAATATGCGTTTTCGAACCAATATAGATTTAAGAGTTCTAGCTAAACATGTCGACATAGTTCTATTATATTTGAACATTCCATTAAATAAAACATTTTTACGCGCCGATAGGAATTCGTAGCTGGCGAATTTGAAAAGGAATAAAGCTTGAACCTACGCTCAGCTGTATTATTATGCGATTTTACCTGCGTTTTTGACAATGTCGTATGGACCTAAGTTTTTGATGATATCATTGCTCATAGTTAGCTTAAATTACTATCATACCTTCCAGTCATATATTTAAAATATTTATCTAAATTTATTTTGAAAATATATCGAAACTTTACAAGTCAGCATGTGATTGTAATCATAATACTCAATGAGGCGCTCGGAAGATCGGTATATATACATTAAAGGAATTAATTTGCAAAATATTTTGTCAAATATGGACGTAATAACCGATTCCTTAAAATCATGAGAATTTTAATAAGGGAAGTAAACAGGACTACATCGGCTCAAAATATTACGTTGATAACCATATACTTGACAAGGCATCTGATGCGTATTTATAGGTGTTACGGAGGAAAGCAGGTGGTGGGTAGGAAAAATCTAATAATAATAAAATATTTGTGGGTTGTAAGAATATAATATAATATAAGGATTTGATAATTGAAGCTTGAAGTTAGAATTCAAGCTTATTTTCTCGTAATTCTTATTTTGATCACTATCTTATAAGGTGGTGCGATATGCTAAAACTAATCAAATTATATCGATTAATAGGTAAAATCAATTTATTTTAAATGTTTTTTAATTTGAGCAAAGCGTGAAATTGCCACGAGACAAAAATCGGTAATAACAACCCAAAAATATTAATTTTTCACCAAATCAAGCCAACTAACCGTCTATATCAGCTTCGTTTTAACTAATCCGTTTAAAAACCGGTATAGCAAATCTCTATACATGTGCAACATACGTTTCCATTCGATTGTATGTTATTCTTATTCGATGCACACAGCCGTATACGTATATACATTTGCGTAGTGTCTGGCGCAGCCGCAATCGGTGACTTTGATGTGTCAATGAGAATCTAGGAAATGTTTATCAAGCTCATTGAACCGCTTTCATTAGTTGTGACATCTTTCGCTTTCCGATTCTATGGCTTAGGGGGACCATTTCGCTTCATATATTTATATGTATACGTATATATAAAAGAAGTACATATCTATATATATACAGATATACATACAAAGATATATCTTTTTTAATTTATAAAAAGATATATATATATAAACATATATACCTAAATATACACATACGAATTTTATTTTGATTCTTTTTCACTTTTGTTTGGCTGATGTTCTTATTATTGTTTCTCATTTTTATGATAACTTTTGCTGATTGCGCTAAAAAATCAAAAGTTTCCGTACAAGCTGTTATCTCATAAATGCATCATAAACGCGCAAACGACGGCGTACAGTTTTGTACGCGCGACACTTTGACCAGGTTTAGCTTTATTTGTTTTCGATTGTTCTTTCTACCATCATCTCTTTTCTACTTGTTATGATGTTGATGAAGAGCATTATTCGAGGACTACTACACATGTGTAAATGTTTATATGCCGATTAGGGTACACCTTATTGCCAATTCTTCTTGAAAATGAATTTGATAGTGGTGGTATCTTTGTTGCTTTTCGTTTGCTCCGGCCGTAGTAGTTTGACGTTTTAAAAAACTGGACAATCAAAAATCTCTGATATTTCCGATGGCGCCAAAGAGACGCTTCGCTTTTTTGTTGGCAGTCGTTTGATTTTGATTTTGTTTTCTGGTAAATATGAACGCATAAATGCATAAGTACACAGGTCTGTTTATGAATTTTTTTGTTTTGCAAATACTTGCGTATATAAAAATAATAATGTATATTGAATTCTTTCAACAATTTTTTATTCTTTTCTGTTTCGTTTATATAGTTTCATACACTTATAATAGATCTGTGAATAGATTTCTAAATATCGTTGTCTATTCTACTTCATCAACCTTTGCATGTGTTCCATGGTTTTTCTCAAGATTTGTCTGAATAAAATTCTCGCAAATTCTCCTGTTTTTCTTTAATTCCTTTACTATTCACATCTGCAGAATATCTAATTTAGTTAAAAGTAAGCGCAAAGTTTGTGTATGAAATATTTATTACTAATAATTGAGTTTAAAGTACAATTCTGCAGATTTCAAACGCTATGAAGATTATAGTTTTATGGCAATATTATTGAATTTTTCGGTATTGAAAATTTGTAACAATATGTGGTAAGACCTATATAAAAGATTTTACATATGTTCCCCTAATCTGAAATATCTACGTGCACTATATACGCTGTTCTTTGTGATAAAAAAGACTAAGGTATTTCCCTATTTTCGTGAATGCAATTCTTTTCTTCATTACTTTGCGAGTTGCGCAAGTTACGAGGTATAAGATTTAATCACCCTGAAATTGAGTGCTGTTAAAATATTTATTAGTAATGAGCTTGCTTTTTAGAGAATAGTAACTAAAATTGTAAATTATCTTTCATACAATTTCAAAAGCGATAACTACTTACTAAATCATACGAGAAAATGCTTAAGAAACTGTAACTGTGCCCAAACGACGACACATTAACAATTATTACAGTTAAGTTATTTTTGCCTACTTCTCTTTTCTTTTTTCCTTGCGACTTGTGGAAATATTGCTGCTATAGTACATCATTAAATATTTAGAGATAATTTCATTTTATTGACATGTGAACGTATTCCATCTAATTGCTAAGTAATGTTTTGGACATAGAACAAATTCACAAATTACGGTGCGATTAATAGATTCAAGAGCGTATGTACTTCTTTTAGTAGCGTAAACTCGCTATTACATTTTGCATTTCTTGAAATTCATTTGAAACTTAAGAAACTTAGACAATTATCCTTCGAACGAATCTTCCATTGAATTTATTGAAACTTTGCTTTGTTTCTTACTTTATCAAGTGAATAATAAATTTGAATTATCTATATTTAGAAAATCAGATTTTCGGAGATCTTTTTCTAAAACCTAGCTTCCTTTTCTAAACAACGTCGTTGCGCGTTGGCACGCGCGTTGTGGCACGCCTACTTTCGTTGTTGGTTTATATTTTTACAATATCTTGTTGTGAGATGTTGGACTTCATTAGTTCAGCAGCGACAGCTGGAGAAATTTTTACTTTAAGTTAACATTTCGTAAGATCAGTTCCAAAAACCTTATAAATGAAAACAGCAAGCTTCCAGAAAACTAATTTTTTTAAACCATTTGCTCAAAAATCGACGATATAGCAATAGAAAACATCATATTATACGACATAAGAATAAGAAAAACGTTTTTTAGAAGTTTTGTGTTTAAAGGAATAAATTCTTGAAATTGTTTCACTGCACCACCCATCTTATCATATCCGTTACAATCGACGTAATAGAGTAATGTAATATTCTCGATTTAATCTTAATAATATATCTGGAACATCCAAAAATAAAAATTAGGTATGTCTTACCGTATCGCTTCTAAGGAAGCGCAAATATCTGTCTACATTTCTGTTAGGTTACTCAAAACCACGAAAATAAGGATAGAAAACTAAAGCTCGGCAGTAATGCACTCAGCTGCACTCTCATTAATACCGGAAAAGTAACACATGTGGATATGCCTATATAACACTAACAAATTTATTTCTATTTAATGGAAATTATGGAAGTATTTGACTGTTTTTGTAAGCAACTTGACCAGAGCAATGAGAAAGAATTTAGAGCTGTCGTTCTACACAAATTTTGTGATAATTTAATTTCAATATGCGCACATAAGTGGCTTGAGAAATCTTTTTCAATTCGTTCTTTGATTTTTTCACGACCAATTTTGACGAATTTAAATTATGATTGCAGTAGATAATGAAAGTAGATAATATTATGTAAATACATGCAGAATAATCCATTCGCAATGCCATTTTATTTATATATATTTTTTTTTTCTTTTGAGTGCTTACATGACTTATATCTTATACCACAAGACTGAGTTAAAACACGAAAGATCCATGTATTTTTCGATTTTCTTTCTGTTTACTCAAAGAAGTTGAAAATTTGTAGCATAAGTTTAATCAAATTTGCCGTCGGTGTGGCTGTTTAATTACATTTGTATTATATTTGACTTACCGTCCGCTTTTAGTAATCACCATCTCTGTGCCAAGCTTATGAAATTTCTCCCACAATTCTTTCCCTTCCAATGTTACCTTTGGATCATCGACGACACCGTCGTCTTCTGGTTGTAGAGCTCTCAAAGGACGCATCGCAGGATGTAGCTGATGTGCCACTGCAGATGCAAGTACAACGTCTTCTGCTGTTGTGTAAGGAGTTCCTAATGCGTGATGGGCGTGAGGATGATGAGATGGAAACCTTAATGTTCCTGGATAAAGGCTAGAATGAGGGCCAGCTGGACTGCCAGCTAAAGCTGCAAGTGCAGCAGCTGGAAAATATGGAGCCTGTTGTGACAAGTGAGGTCCAAGGGCTGGATGACCAGGCACAGGTGAATGGTGAGGATGCGTTGGGTGTTGTGTATGTGATGTGGGATGAGGTAACGAATGAGCAGCAATTGCAGATGCTACTGGATGTGAGGCAGTCACAGGTGCCGTCGGTAAGTTGCTGTTGTTGTTGGCACTGTTTGTATCGCTATTAGTGTTTATATTTGAGCTGATTGTCTTTCCGCCCGAACAACCAGATTCGTTGTTGTTACTTCTTTTTCTAGGAGACAAATGTGATGCCTGTTGACCACTAATAGGCGAAGATTGGCCGCCGGGGCAATTGAGCTGCTGAACTATTTGCTGATGATTGGCAACAGGTGTTGACTGGTGTAATTGATGTTCTGGAGATGAAGCTGCAGTCAATATGGCATCGCTGGTGTCGCCACCAGATGACGTTGATTGATTTCCCGCCGTCAACAGCGAAGAGACGCTGAAGTCAGTGGGTCGGGATAGTTGCAGAAATGGATGATATGCCATCCCATTTGCGAACCTTATGAATGGATCCTCAGCAGACTGATAAAGCAACTCTTGAACGTCGTATCTCATTACATTACAATTCTATGGCTTGCGAAATTATTAAAACATAAATACAACGTAGCTTTATAAAACGAGCCAAGTTTTACGAACTTAGGCACGCGGAATATAATTGTAATTGCCACAGTTTTCAGAATTTTTTCAATATATAAAAGTTTTCTTTTATGTGAATTGCGCACACTGTGTTTCTCAGATATTAGCACCGATTATTATCTTTTTTTTACATTTATTTATGTTTTTGGATTGATATTTTATGTTTTCGGTAAATTTGTAATCTCTTTCATATGTATTTTTTACAAAGCTAGTAACTTTCATACTAGACTTTTTTAATTGGCTTATGCAACGGGTATTAGTATTTGCCGTTTGCGTATGTACGTACACACATATGTCAATTTTTTTGGTTGTTCATAGCACTTCAATTGAGCTTAGACATCTCAATCAAGGGCTTAGAATGAATACCTTTTGCTAAGAGTCATTACCAGCGCCGTTAATACAAGATTTCTTAAAAGCAACACACAAAATACAAACAACCTTAACGAAACGAACTTAATGCCGGTCGTTTGTAAACTGGAAATACATATACACTTTAGAGCCGTGCAACCCCCGGAGGTGCGGACGAACGAGTTTGCATACATACACGTCATAGTGTATACATAAATCACACATGCTCACTTCTTATAAATAAGAGAATCAGTAATAGAAACCGGTTTAGTTCACTTCCAATTGGAATTTCGGTACTCATACAGTCAACCGTTTTGGAGAGAAATTTACTATGTGTGAGTGGGAATTGAGTAAAGTGAGAGTGATATCCAATGAATTAGTTTTCTTTATATCATGTTTGGTGACACCAAACACCAGAGCAAAAACCATAAAAAAAACTAAAGCAAATATTTACCGACTTGAATTAGAGAGAAAACCCTCCCTCCACACTTTTAGAAAATGGAACAGACAATTTGAATCAGACAGTCTGGTATGGAGCAAAAAGAGATAGACTTACATCGCCATTAAGGTGACATGAAATTCACAAACTGCTACCACCACCTCTCAAAATACATACACACCGATATAGCAGAAAGGTAATGGAATCAGCACTGTACGAGAGTAAGTAAAAAAAAGTTGCTTCGGTTACTATGTTTTTTCCAAGTGTGTTTTACTATGGTGACAAATTCTCACACGTAAATTGACAAGAAACATTTGCACTTTAAGTAGCCGCTAGTTTGAGCGAAAGAGACCACCTTATATATAAATGCAACATATACAAACTAAATATAAGGCTACGACAAAAACAATTCGCTGCCAAAAGAAACGTGACAGTATTCGTTTATCAAAAGGCTTTGCATAGTAGACACAACTAGGGATTATCCGTCAACCCATTAATATGGCGCATACACGTATATAATATCTTACATACTTATATTTATTTCCTGTCTCTGTGTGTATATTTATACATATCTGTATAAATATCTACGTAAATTTGTTTGTATGTCCATATATGTAAGTTCAGTGATGAAAAGGTGGAATCAGTCGAGTAATGACAAACTCGTTCTTGTTCAGCTCAAGCTTCCCAAGTTGGCACTATCAAGAGATACGCAAGTGTGACTGAATAGGCGACAAATAACAGCAAGCCGAACCAATTTGTCACTCATTGTTAGTAGAGACGGCTTTATGCGACATTTTATAAGAGAAAAGGAACAAGACCCACCTTTTAATGTAATACCATCTACGAAGAACAAAAAATAAGAAGAAACCTTCATACGTGCGTACGCTACCATGTAGATAAATGCAAAACTAAAAAACGGTCTTCGTATCTGACTCTGTTTTCTAGATTGCTAGATGTATGAGCCAACATAGTCACACACAGTTGACCGAATCTAATACGAAAAAGCAGAAAGCTAATAGGAGAGTGAATTTGTGTGACATGTTTAACCACAAATGGAAGCATATACAATCGATTGTGCGACATATTTTATGCGAGTTCACACTCACTCAAATGGCAATATTAACAATATTGGAACAGCAATTTCTCTCTGCTTTTTCAGAATTCAAAGTATTCAAATATCGACGTCAATGTGTATTGCACGATGACTGGCCTTAAGACATTAGAGTGAAAGAGATAAATGCGAGCACAAAATATTCTCTCTGTTTACTACTGTATTTGTGCACATAAAAATAACTTTGTACTTGTAGGTATATATATACCCAATCGCACATACACTGTATATATGCTTCTAAATAAAGTGTTGACTACACAAAAGCTAAACAAGTGAAGTCACCCAGCCAAGAAAACAAAAGTAAACACTATAAACAGCAAGCGTTGAGAAGGATGCCAGCGTCGTTTACCATGCACACAAAATGGTGTGATGATTTAGATTCTTTGACCAACCAAAAGGCGCGAGACATGTCGTGCATTGTGTTCATCCTTATTCTGTGCTAGACACACATACTCATGCAGATTACACACATTTAAGCACATTTTCTCTTGGCTTTGCAAACAATATGGAGTTTTGTAGAACAGAGAATGTGTTAGTGCACTTATACGTACAACTCTACGAGAAGACGATTAATGCCAACAACGGGTGTTAATTTACGCGCGGCTTTTTGCACAAGCTAAACGCACTCATCATCACTGTAAAAAACCTCAACAATTGGTAAACAGTAAGTTAGTTGGAAATGGTTACGACTCACAAATTGAATGTACATCTAGGTCTTGTTATACGAAATTTATTCCGTGCTAATAAAGTAAGACCTAAGTAAGTTTATAATTATGTACATACACTTACATATATTACGCAAATACTACGTGTAGTCCAGTTATATATGACTCCGTAAACAGTGAATATCAATACGCTTAAGCTTAAGCGTGCTAATTACAAATGACGCTCTAAATTAATAAAATCACTCAATAAGAAGATAGACCCTATTTTTTAAACAAATACCTTAAGTGATTATTCTACAATAAGAGAATACACAAACAACTGTTCTACATTCGGCATTTTCCATGGAACATCATATTTACTTTAGAGATGTAAAAGAAATTGCTAGAAATGAGTAGGTCCTTTTCACGAAATAATCTAAATACAGTCAGCTTCTTTTTATTCATACGAATGGTCAACTTTGTACTTGTGAATTAATTTTTTGATTTACATTACAGTTTCGAAGTCAGAATGTCAGAATTATTCTGGACCGATCCAAGTTATTCATATTACCGTAATATATCTTATTACAAAATCTGATGACAAATATTAAATAAACCCGCATTGAATATTTGTTATAATTAATTAACAGAATTAACAATATTATTTCAAATTATTTTTCTCTTGAGATTATTTCAAAATTTTATCTAGCATGTTTTTACATGGATACAACTCATTTCGAAGCTTTTTGTTTTTTATTTTCGCCATTTCTGTAATATCCATTTTTTATATGAAATTGCTTAGGATGGGTAAAATTCTTTGACATAAAATTTTATTAGTTACAATTTAACAGTACTGTGAAGTATGTACATACGTTACGGAAGAAGGGAAGCCTATTGTTGGATGCTTAATATCGGTAATACAAGCAAGATTTGGAGTAATGAAAAGCAACAGTAATAATTTATGTTGGTTGCTACATACTTAATCTTTATACCGGAACTTTTCCCTTTTATGCTTTTGTAGCGAAAGTTATGGTGACGGGATTTATAATATAATGCAAACGTACGCTTTTGCCAGGGGAGCAAAAGAGGGGTTAAAGAAATTGCCAAAATCAAAATTTAACAAATAGTATCTAATTTTAAATTACATCTGTAAATTAATTAAATCATAGGTACATTATATTTGTAGCTAATGATGTTTTAAAATAATATTTATAATTTATTTTAGAATATACTGACGTTGTGGCTTTGATTCTGGTTGAAAGCAAGAAAAAACAGAATTAAGTTCTTTCTAACTCAATCTTGCGATAATACGTGTCTTCTTTATAATATTAATGCAGATGTTGTCAATAGATTTGAAGTTCATCTTTTATACCAATATATGACACATTTTTCTGATTTTGTCGAAAAGGGACATCAATTATGCCTTCTGGAATCTCTTTAGATACTTTGTCTCACATGTTTGCGTGTTGCAAAGATGATTTCCTCTTGCTGTTCTGCACTATTCCTGGCGAGTCAGTTCAGAAATTTTTTGTGAAAGTCGAAACTAACGCAAACTCTCAACAACTTTTCGATTATAAAAATGGAAAGAACTCAAGCGCATTGAGTGATAAAGTTCATTCTAATTCCGCGGTTTAGTAAAATAGCATCAACTTACAGAAATAAATTTGTGAAGACATCGTTTATGTATGCCTTTAAAATGTGTGCTACATTTTAACGATGTAGACTTACTAGTAGTCACAGCTCAAAACCACTTTGGAAGCATTTTCCCACGTTAATGTACAGAGAAAAGCTTTTGATGGTTCAGAGAATAGAACAACAAAAGAACCCAAGCTACCCAAGGCGATTTTAAAACAGCATTTATTCATTGTATTACGCCGTAAAGCGATGTAAGTGAACGAAACTGCTTTTAAAACGCGCGCAAAAATTAATCAAAAGTCAAGACAACATTTTTTTAAGCAATTAAACAAAGAGTTATTTTATTTGATTTTATTATTAATCAGTTTTTACTATTAATCAAAAAAATCCTTTATTAATTTTTAAAACATAATTTCTGCTGTATTCGTGTAAATCCGTATAAATATTTTTAATATGAAATAACTCTATTTTTATTATATAATACTGACGGAAATACACACGTATGTATATGAACATCTGTTTTCTATATACATTATTTGATAATGGAACTATTTTTCACGAGTTAAAATATATACGTATTAGTTTAAGATAAGTCATTCAATTAATTATATCGATTCGTTAAGCTTTTTCTTCTATATGATCGTATCATTTCGAAAAGGTTTGTTTATCACAAAACTGGCCCATCCATTATATTCAAGTTGTACGAATTCCAAATACCTCATAGCGATTTTAAATTCTTGTGCTCGCTAAGAACGACGAAGGCGACAGTATTTAAAATTCCCAAGCTTCTTACCAAATCAGAAACGAATCAGAAACAAATTAAACTTACATTCCTGTGTACCTAATAATTTTAATTGTACTGTCTTTGCTAATCTTGACGTCAGAAGTTTTAATATTAATTTATAATTCGTGTTTGTATCATTAGTGATTCAAAAAGCAAATCTGTCGAACTTTTGCATATTTTTATTGTAAATGGAATTCTATGTGTATGAGCACAGACACAAAAAAATTTAATTTTTACAAAATCTGCAAATTTGTACAACGTGTTATCTGCAAAACAGATTTCATATGTTAGAAGCGGTGTATTCGCATTATTGCAGATATTATTTTCAATACAACTAGAGATCTGTACAAACAGAATGTGTACATATGTATTATATAGTCTGTGTGAATTTGTAGAGTATATAAACTGATAATATACATATATAGGCTTTTTTTCAATTCATGAGGAACAAACTTACCATCGACGGGTTATTGTTTAATTAACTTTACACTTCTGTGAGTGCAAATGTATGTAAAATGCAAAAAAAGTTGGTGAAAATGTGTGAAAAACAAAGTTCAACTTATTCAATGTTTATCTGAGCAATGGATTAAGTGGTAAACGAAATGTCGAAGATTAGGTTAAAAAGTATGGAGTTTGTTTTGGAAGTAAGTTGTTGAATTTAGTGAAATGCAATTAATAATCTACTTACGCACACTGAAAATAATAATATACATAATACCAATGTTCAAAAGGTCCGCTATAATTACGAACTATGATGTTCATTGATTGGAGTTAACAAATTTTATACTAAAGAGATTTCAGAAACACCCTTTGAAACAGCGTAAGTTATTAAACACGTTTCAATCGCCTTTCCGAGCACGTAACGCCCTTGCTCTTACTGACTGTAGCTGATCATGTGTTATAAAGAAGCTTATTTAAGGGTTAACACTTCTCCAAAAAAAATTTTTATTGGTTAAACAGATAATTTGAAGCTTCTACATTGTGTGAAAAAAATCCATTATTTGGAATAAATTTTTTTCTTGAAATGACTCGAAAAATATCGCCTGGATCAAATAAATTTCTGCTGAGAAGTTGCGGTGTAAAGCATTAGCTGTTGGTTTCCAACTTCTTTAATACAGTAACTGATGTCTCTCGAAAGTGTTCGTGTGTTTTCAAAAATATTTCCAAACAAAAATTCGTTACCCTGGCTTCACTAAAACGACCTTTGAATGGATAGAAAACTGAGAGTAAATCGATATCTTTCGGTATCTCTGCTAAGAAATTAAAAGTTTGCAACGAAGTTCTTGTTGTTGATTATAAATTCGATTGTCGAATTATACGCTTCTATATATATTTTGTCATGTCGCATGTGTGCTGGTAGTGCGAACTCATTGGAAAATATAATAAAAAAAAAATTTATAATAAAAAAAAATAATTCTGTAACACATATCTAAAGTTTAAACGAATTTATCCCAAGATACGGTTTTTGAAAAAGTCATGCTCCATAACACGAAGTATTTTATTTTTCATTCGAATTTTAACAGTGTGTGTGTCTTCATATTCAATAATATTCTCAAGAAAAGGACGTAAGTTATTTAAATTAATCCAAAGATTTTTAATTAGTAAAAAAGTGCCTTTTTTTCGCAAAGTGAACTTTTGCATTTAAGTATTCGCCAATCACACAAAAATCAATATTTGTAAGAAATTCTATATCATTCACTAGCTGCAGACATGCATTAAATGATTTTTTTTTATTCAAATTTGGATCAGTTACATTCTACGCCGGGAGAGCCTCTTAAGCTGCAGATGCCTCGGAAGAGTAACTATAATGGTTACCATTTTTCCATATTTTTCAAAAATACGCTTTTTCTAGGTTGTTACAGTGTTACCCCTTATAAGCCAATTAAAATTACTTTGAGTATATTTTTATTTGGCTCGGACAATTATTCATTATTCTGCTACAGCTAGTAAGTTATTGGCAAAATATGATTCCTGAATAATTTTCAACGCTCGTATCTTATGTGCTCTTGTGTCTTCCGATGCCTCTTTTAGCTGTTGTAAATAAACAACAGTCCTTTTTTTCGTAGTATTCAGCAATTTGCGTCAAAAAAGACTCAAAGAATACGTATTTCTGGTCAACGTAAGGATATAATCTTGTCCACCTTTAAGTATATTCGTCATTCCATGGTCGCAGCTATAGTGCATGTTCATGCACCATGCATGCATGGTAAAGGCATAACACTTATCGATCGGGCACACACCTTACGCCGCCGCATCTTATTCCTCTGACTAGTCTTTCGCCCTGACTGTTATCGTCTAAAGGATATCCCTTCAGTGACGGATCATGTTACGAAAAAAAGTATATTTTCTAATTGGAAATCAATGTTGAAACACAGTCAAAACGTCGCTTGCAATAAAAGAAAACTGTAACAGACAATCCATGTCAGATATTCATCAGAAATTTGATAAAAAGCACGTGATTTTCCCATAAACATCAATAAATAAAGAACCGTAAACATTGTTCTAAATTTTTTGGGTGATAACACGCAAGAACTTTTCAATATTTAGCTTAAAAATAATCCGGAGTAACGTAGTATCTCGTCCACAATCAACAAATTATTTTACAAATTTATTCCATAGTTCGAGTTCATGGGCAAGAAGGTTTCGTTCTGAAATAAATGCGATTTCTTTTACTTTTCTAATCAATCAGTTAATTGTCTACTGGCAACACGACTAGTTTTATCACCTGATGGTTTATTGGATTAGCTACTTTCCTTGTAACAGTGCAAAACACGTAAAGAATCTGGAAAATGTGTATCCATAATCAGCGAAAAATTTATAGTTGATTTAATCTTGAGCGGTGATCCGTCTACCTATTTTTAACGTTTTCCCAAAAAGTGAGATTGAATCTATAAATAGTTGTAAAGTCTGAATGAGCTAGAAATTTTAACGTACATTACTGAAGGATAATTTGAAATTTTACACACCCATTGATAGGGATATTTTAGTAACAATCTTTTATACCCACCACTTCTATCTTAAAAAGAGTCAATAAAACTAAATATCAATACTCTATAATATTAAGGAAGCGAGCATTTATTTTATTTTTATTTGCCAAATTTGATACTGACACTTTAAAGTTTGCGCCCAGCAATGTGGTTATCCTGGACGTTAGACAGAAAAACAGACGAATAGATTTATGGGAATGGACGGATGGGTATATTTAGGTGAATTCTGAATTTGATACTGATCAAGAATATGTATACTTTGTGGGTGTCTGAAGCTTTATTTGACAAACATTTTTACAAAATAAGACTAAATTCCAAAGCTTTATTACATCGAGTGAGCGTTGTTGATTCTTTCTATTTTTAAACCGATACTAGAAATAGCTAACTCACTAAATGAGCTAATTTTTATATTTGCTATGGTTTTTGAGTAATAAGCAAAAAGTCCATGATTTTTTTTTCTTAAAAGAAGAGATGTTCTCAGTTTACGCCCACCCACAGTATAACGTAGACTGAGAACAGCTCTGCTTTCGGAAGCAACAAAAAAATTTGAATTTTTTGCTCATTATTCATAAACTACAGCAGATAGATCTATAAAAATTGCCACACATATTGCGCTAACTCTCCTATAGTCTCTGTGCAAAAATAGAAAGGATCGACCATGTCCACTCGATATAACATTGAAGTACAAAATGTTTGCGAAAACTCATGTAATAAAGATGCTTCAGAAACTACACAAAGTATATATATTCTTGATCAGTATCAAATTCGGAATCCACCTAGACGTACCCATCCGTCCGTCCGTCTGTATATCTACATGTTTGCTTATCTGCCTAATATTTGCGGTAAACATTGTCCTGGCCACAAAAATGAAGATATCGGCTACAAAATTGGGAGAAACGTTAGAAATTCTCTTACATACTATTGAAGACGGGCCCAATCGATCACAATATAAAATAAGCAACAATATTGAATTAGACAAGAAACACCCTTGTTTTCTGGATGTTTCGCTTAGTGCTCATTAATAACTTACAGAGGATTTCAAAAAAATAAAAAAAATCTGCCACGTCCACCCATAATATTTGGTTTTCTCCATTTTTTTTAATACAATGATGGTGAATATAAAAGATTCGGCACAGCCGAACATAATTTTCTTACTTGTTAAACTTGTTATCTTACTTGTTATAACTCAAAGAGATAATTGCTTTTTAACTTTCTTAACCACAGCCGAATGACTATTCCCTGAACTTAATCTGACTTAAGAACAGAAAATTTATTATTGTGAATATATATTGTCTTTATACATCGAACTATGTAATACGAACGGATATTATAGATTTTATTAACAATGGATCTCATTTCGCTATATTTAGGTCTCCTTTCATGTAGAAGGTGTAAAATTCCTTTTATTAACAATTCCCAAGTTGAATTCGATAATCAGCTAAATACATACATAAGTTCGATCGAAAATTAATAATAAACTTTCATTACTTACTTTCTCCTATTGCTATTTGTTTATTCACCTTTTCGTTACGTTATCATGTAAATATTTTTGTACTCTCCATGCTTATGAAGAAAGGTTTCTATTTTCTAATTTGCGAAATGCATGTAATGCTCAGACACATGTGTCTGAAAACTTTATCCTATATGTCTCTCGGATCAACGTGCATAAAAGCTTCGGTCCAATTACTGATTTTTGTCCATTTGTTGAAAATAAAATTGCTTCATCTCTCCTACAGCTGAGAAACGACGTTTTAAGTTTGTGTTTATATCAACCAAATCGAATTATGGACAAACGGACCAATGTTTTCGAATGACGCTCATATTCATTCCGCCGAAAAATTTATATTGTCGAAGAGATCTTCGATCAGTACCTTTGTGTATTACGAATATTCAATATCATTTTTTTTGATTAGTGTATGTGATGTAAACCCATACTTCTATGCTAAATATAAAAAATGATTAGAAATGCAATCTTCGTACGTTATTACAAAACAAAAATTATATCTGCATCACAATTAGAGAGAAAATGACTAATTAATACGAATAATTTATTGCGATTGTTTCTAAAATGCACAAAAACTTCAAATCTCATCACATTTTCATTTTTGTTTTTAAAATTGTGTTTAGGTTTACAAAATTATTATATGTCCATTCTTTCTAAAAGAGTGCAAAAGCATCGCTTTTGAAAATTCCTACAAACGATCTGAATTTTTAAGGAATTTAATGATGCATTGATTTCAAAGAACATTAGCATAAAGTTAGGCAGCAGTCACACGTGGACTTGTACAACTGGACCACAAATATGTTCATATATGTATAAATTCAAATCTATGCGCATAAAATTTAAACATAAAATATTTACTATTAAGTAAACGCACATAGATGAAGTGTTTATGGAACACACTCGTTTGCTGTGTCAACAATCGCACCTCGATTGTTGACCTGGTGCAGGTGTTTGCCCGAACAGCCCCGTCGGCTAAATATTGTTATTAGCTTTGAAAAATGTGACTGACAAATGCGAATGACGTAAATAGTAGCGAATGAACCTTAATTTTTTTTATAAGATATCGTTTTCGTTTGCTGGTAAGCAGAAACAGAAATTTGATGAATTTGATATGTTCAAAAAGTGTTTAAATTTTATGCAAATGCAGGAGGCAAACATTTCCCTATAGATCATAATGATTTAGAGTTTAAAACTTTGTCTATGTGAAAGTTGTTCTCAAACCTTTTGCTATCACTATTGTCAAGAAAAGTTAGCGAGATCGATCCACAGTATTCTTAATCTTACCATTTTTTTAATGATGGCTACAAAATCGCAAAGCTGTTAGTTTAGAGTTTTAAGTTTTATTTGTTTCGAAAATTTACTCCACATTTAATTACGCAATTATGTATTTGTCGGTTTATTTACAAACTGCAGCCAAGCGATGTAAAGGTATTATTTGAAATAGGCAGACTATAATTTGTAATTAAATATCGTACACTAAGCTTAGTTGGGTTTTATAATGTATGTCCCAAAACGAATTTAACTTCGTGTTTTTCATATGACAGACAGACAGATTTAAATGCAACAAGTTAGTTTTCGTTCTAAACTTATCTGAGATCATCTAATACCTTCCTCTTTTAGAATTTATTTTAGAAGAACGACATCGCTTAAAGCTCAAAAGTGACTCCATTTATTAAACTGGTGATTTTGTCTCAAAATAGTAATGTTATATCCAAAATGCTTTTGATTGTTATAGCTCTGAGTAGATTTTCTGGCTATTGCGAACCAATAGAAAGCGTCAGATGCATTGCGTATTTCAACAGATAACCGAGAAATTTGATCAACTAACCATTATGAAAAAGTTCGCTCAGAGTGTTTTTTCATCTTAAAAACTATCGAATAACTTCAATTTCCCATTTATGAACACCTGGTTTCAAGCTACTAAGGACGTTGTATTTTCCACGAAATAAATCTTGAATTGCCATTGGCTTAGTAACCGCAACAATTCTTTCTTAGCTTTGAGTATATCACTTGAACAGGATCAATTTCGGACCCAACTTTCAGCAAGCCTGTTATACATTTATAATACATGACTTTTTAAACGAATATCTGTTACAGAGGCAGTTTAAGTTTAGTTTAAAAGTCTGCCAATCTAATAATTGTGACCATTTTCGCTAGATAATTTTTAACGTGTTTAATAAATAAGTGGCTAAATTTCTCTATTGGCATATGGTCTAGAAAAATTAAAAGTCATTATGTTCCTAGGAATTTTTTTGCTTCAATTATAGCTTAATTTAGTTAACAATTGTTCAATTTGTGTTATGTTCAATTAGACAGTTGATGAGTTTGTGTTGATAAGCTTCTGGTGAGGATCACTTGCATCAGAAGCCTTGATAAATTCCGAAGCTATAGACGTTTAAAGTCATACAATTGGTTTCTTATTTGCTAAAACTTATTGACTTTGATTTATTCATTATTTACGATTTGATTACACGTGAACATAGAAATTTATATCCCGATGTTGCCTCTTTTCATACGCATAATCCGTACAATATGCTTATAAGTAGTTAAATAAAGGAAGTTATATGTATATTTGTTGTCACATATATGTGTGCATACCGGTGTATTAATTTGGCAACATATTATGTATAGCATAAAAAATCACTTCTGCTCTATTTATTGAATAGCGAGAGCCGTGGTAATGGTTAGTATTCACATATTTCCCAAATGTCATATAAGCTTTGTCCCTTTTCTTTACTTTGCGTCACGTCTAAAACTCACTTCTCAAGTTTTTGTTTTCCTTTTTTTATACATACTTTCAATGAATTTTCTTCAGACTAGCAGCCAACGTAATACAACGTAATATGTTGGCATGCTTCCAAATCGCCATCTTTTTTATCTAAGTTTGCATGCATATATAGGCCTCTATATATGTATGTAAATATGTATGGACGCATACAAACGTAAGTCATTGTTGATGTCGCTTGAAAGTCTCTGTGCACACATAGCTACGTATGTGCAGATGTAAGCATATATTCTGCCAACTTGTATTGTTCAATATTATGTCTGATGTAGATACATTTCAGTTCTGTTGCCCATTAATGCGCTTGTTTGGTTTAATCTCTCCTCAATTGTCCCCATCGATGAGGAGTAAGGTGCTATAACTACATATACGAGAACATTCAGATCAATGTGCATACGTACATATAAATATCTACACACTCTTAAAAGCAGCAGTTGTTTTCGCAACAATTTTTAATACTTCCAGTTTGTAAACCTTTTTGTTCTTTTGTTTAGTTGTTGCTTTTTTTATAGCTAACTTTGGTTTGGATACTGGTGCCAACAACAAAACAATTGATGACAACGATGTCGTACTTAGTGGGCCTTGTGTAGAATAAAAAGAAGAAAATTGTAGGTTTCTTACAGTGTTTGTTTGGAGTGTTCTTGCCGCCCTGTGTTCTTGTGTTTACTTCACACCACTAGTGTGTCATGAGTTTAGAGTGGCAAGCGATGGCGTAGTTGTTTTCTTGTAGTTTGGGATATTGGGAGCCAGAAGGAACTCAACTCAATTGAGCACTCTTGATGTTGGTGATGGTGGGGATGATTTCAGTTGTGATTACATTGAATTGGGCGGCAAAGTGGAGCTAGTAGTATTGTTTTGTTCGTTCGTCTTATGGCGTTTATATTCAGCATACAAAGCTAAATAGCAGTCAAGTATTGTCGTAGTGTGAATTTTGTGTACTCTAAGCCACTCCTTCATTTTTTTATGTGTTAAGCAGCGCGGATTGGTGTCCCTCAGCCAATCGCTTGTGTAAATACTGGTTGCTTCCTGTGAAATATTCCTGTACAGCGTTAGTAAAATTTTGGTTTACGGAATTTGAAAATACTTTCCAACAAGTTTGCTTCATTTATATATTTTCTACTATGAGTTGGAGTGACAAGCGACTTTGGTGCGAAACGCATTTATGCATTAAATGCAGTAATACACACACACACATATATATATATATATATATGTATATATAAAAATATATGTCCATGCATATGTGAGTACGTATGTTTCTATTTGACCATTATTTAAATATGCTCCTATTATTGTGCCTCCTTTTGCTTTTCTCTCTTTTGTCGACTAGTTCTTTGTTGAGGTTGTAATCATTCCGTACTTTTCCTCTTTGACGCTTTTAGGGTTGAACTTTTTTGTACTTGTGTAATTGTTCATAAAGTTATCCTTGGCAGAATTTAATAAACACACACACACACACACGTATATATATATAATATATATATATGTAATATATATATAATAAACATTGAAAAGAAAAGTATTTATAAAAAATATTAGCGATAATATAATATAAAAAAATTAAACCTAGCGTAAAACACATTATTCAATTTATTAAAGGGAAAGGATGTATGCAGCTATTGTTTAAGAAAATCGTTCAATTTAGATGATTAATTATCTTTAGGCTTCGAACGATTTCAGTATATAACCATACTTTTTAAATCGGCCTTGGTGTACCTCGTTTTTGGAGTTCATAACGATGATGACCAAATAACAAAAGGAAGATCTTGTAGATATAAATATCTTTTCTAGCCGTTTTGCAAAACTAGTTATGTGGATGCCCTTTTGAAACAATTTATAAGGTAGTTATTTATAAATTAATGCAGCTTTTGACATTTCATTTCCCTTAATATTAACATGATTTTAATTGGCAAATTTCTAATTCCACATGCTCTTCAAAACATCCGCTGATCGAAAATATTTATAATTCATTGAATATATATGTAAACTGAAGTTAATTCAGACATTTTAAAGAAGCCAATGTGAATGAAATCGTGGTATGTTTCTGTCATTTTTCAAAGAACAAATGCTACATAAACAACTCATCTCTCCCAACTGTTAAAATGTTCTTTCAGAATTTGTTTTGAGGGTGAATTTTATTGTCGTCAATGAGTTGTATTTTTCAAAAATATATACGAAACAAATTTCTAGTCAAATAAATACACTATATGTATGACTCAGTAATAGCAAATAAGAAGAATATACGCCCCGAGATTTTTTGAGATTGCACCAATCATTTAACCTTCGCAGGCACATCACGCTCAGCTTTTTTTAAATTGATTAGTAAATATACGACCTGATTAGCAAATATCTAAATGTGTATGGGAGGAACCAAACAGTAGATATATATATATATATATTTAGGCTTACAAGACATCTATTGCTGCACGAGAGTGAAACATTTTATGCGGATTCCAATGCGATTTGATACAATTTTTAAATATTAAAGAATTATTGACTATTAATGAACGTGATCGCATGCTTTATATACAAAATTTTTGCTGTAATGAAAGATGACGTGCAGGCGTCAAGTCTAAAGAAGATTTCTCAGTTGTTTCAAAATGAATTCCTAGAAGTGTTATATGTTAATAACAAGCAGTTTTTTTACAAAGCCGTTGAAGTTCTTATACATAACCTGAATGAACATTTCTTCAATTTGTTAAGTAAAAAAATTTTAAATAAATTTCCTTGTTTAACATTACAGTGCTCCATGGTGTGTTCAACATGCAAATATACATTATCCCATCTTCATTTCAAAACACAATCCTCATAATATTTTTGGTGGTTATTTTCGTACGTTTGACTTTCGTCGTCTTTTGATTAAGAAAATATCATAAAGGAATTTTAGGCCTACACTGGTTTGTGGTGAAGTCAAATCTCACCGGCAATTATCGAATAAATTATTCTGTTCCAAGGCACAGTCATTCAAAATTGACTCAGAATTATCAATTCTTTTTTCGCTATATACGAAATTTCAGTTTAATTTGTAATGTATAACATTATACGTATAGTTCTGATAATGCTTATTTTACACTTCGGCCTTTCTTTTCTTTTACTGCAAAATCTCTTAATCCACTTTTGCTTCTTTTATACATTATTTACAAAAGCAGATCGAAATTCGTAGGAGATCCACCCGATACAATGTCGTTCATTTTTTCTGGATATGTAAAAGTGTAGACTTTAAACTGAAAGAAAGGGAAATTGACAGTACATGTATGCTACCCAAAAATCTTAATTTGGAATGATTTAAAGAGGGTAAGTATGAAAATACCCGTCCAAACCGAACATTACTTCTCTCTTTTCTAACCGAAACATCTCGACAAATATAAGCTACTTCCAGTTTGCGTTAATTTTTGGGGTGGGTGACGTAAAACTTTGAAAAATGTTATGCGTTTTAATTCCATCGTCGTTGGTGTTACACATAAGTGTAAATGAAACCTCAAATATTATGAGCAAGATTCAAATTTCAATTAAAGAATTTAAAAGATTATGTTATCATTTATCGCGTGTACATATTTTACCGAGAATATCTAAATCTCTCAAAAACCACAAGACCATTACCGTAAATTTGACGTTTTTATAAGTCTGCAAATATTCATATATTAATTTAAGCTTTGTAAAACTCTCAAATGCCCTTAGCTGTAAAATCTTTTTGAAGTAAAATTAATAACAATAAAAAACTTTGAAAATCGCCTCTACCTCAGCTCTCATGATACTTTTATTGCTGTCACTTAAGTTATTGGAAATAAACATTTCAATTCGGAATACAATGCTGATTGAGGGTATAGGAATTCGTATTATTAGTAGGTCCAATTTCTACATATTTCCTTAGATTACTACCGGTTTTTATAGAACAGTGCATCTAATCCATATAAGCATTATGCAATAAAACAAAAGTATATTTCAAAAAATTTTTAATTTAAGTACTTTGATGAATGAATAAAATAATTTTTCGTAATAATAAATTTATTATTTATTTGTTATTGTTATAACGACCACAGGGGTGGATTAGATACGTCGTATATTTGTAAGACATAGACACGCATTGACTACGCCACAAATTATATTTACTTTTGACCAGAGTGGATAACGGAATTGACATATAAATAGGGCAGAGTAAGTACACACGCTGTTTTCATTCTACAACCTCACAAGTTGTCAACAACCGGAAGGAATACATAACTTGAAATACACACGATATACGATGTGTACGCTCCGATATATTATCTACTACGATCTTGCCATTAAAAATATTATAAGCCGTTGTCAGAGTTAAAATGGTTCCATTCGTATTCGAAACTAACATGATTGATAACCAACTGCAATCTATTTCAATACGAACTACGGAGAAATAGGTGACATATTGGTCTTCGAGACTAGTGCTGAAAAAATATTTTGTAAAGTATCTGGAGTATATCAGAAAAAAACTATTCCATTCTTAGATAATTACGTAACAAAAATATATAGGTTAGTCGCAAAAATCAAGGTTGTTTACTACATCGAGCGGATTCGTTGAAATGGATAATGTTGAAATATATGTCCAATTTCTGCAACCTGCAAATACTAACCGAAGTCAATACAGGGATCGATTTCAACGGCATCAGTATTAATCAGCTTGACAGAACGAGAAGCATTTTGGCGATAAGAATCTATGAAAAGAAGCTTTACAAAGCATTTCAAACATACACTTTTACTATATGCGCTGCGTATTTTCATGGGAATTGGGAAGTACTAAGCAGATATATACTTTTTGCATCAAAGTTTAACATGTAATTAAACCTAGCATGCACAAATATCTGAGTGAATATTCTCTTTGTCAGCGTCTCCGCCAAACTTTTACCTCGAATTTTGAGCAAGCATAACAAAAAACCTCATTCTTAAAAAAAGATAAAACTCATGAGGTAAATGTACGCGGAACCAGTCGATCAGATATGGAACTTTACGAAAAATTATAATTTATTATAGATGAAAATAAGTTTTTTCAATGTGAGCACTTATACCCGCAGAATTTAGGAACTTTAAAAAAATCATTATATTTCTATGTATTGTTTTTAAAGTGTTCTTATGGGTTTTTCAAAGTCAACTCCCGGAATGACGAAGTTAATGTATACTCCGGTGGTCCACAAAATAGGCTAGCAGTTTTTTTCCCGTTAAATGCAGATAACTGTAGGAAATTATTATCGACGTTATCAAAATAGGAAGAAATTTCTTAACGGCAGGAGTAATTCAGAAATAAAGTAAAGACATAAATTTTTCCTTTGTTGACGGACCAGATCAGATAAGAAAACAAAATGCTACTCTTCAACAGAATTAGAAAAGAATGTAGACATCTAACAGTAATAGAAAGAAAGTAACAGAAAGACATGTTTGTATAGCACATGTGTAAATGTTTCTCGCAGTTAATTAGTTAACAAAAATGTTGTAAAAAGCATCGTTAGATTTAATCTATCGAATTGAGAATAACGAAAGTGTAGATTTGTTATATTCCGCAATAGACGCTTAACTATGTCCAGGTTTGTAGATATTCTCTAACTAATGTCGAACTTAGTTAAAATATCCATTAAACACTTTGGTGAATAACTTGTATAAGAAGAATAAGCACACCTCTCGACATACATACATCATGTACACAAACATCAATGAACACAGTAATGCAATTATTTCATTCTCCATTGAATGCGAATCCTTTGCCTTTAGTTATTTATTAAACGAATTTTATTGACCACTTAACACTTTATGTAAAGTAATAATTTATAAAAAACTTTATTTGATACGCGACGGCAAAATGCACATAACAACGTATTATACACTTCGTCATTGCAGGTCGTCGGATATAAACGGATATAAACTGAGCAAAATAATACGGTAATCAATGTATCTAAAAGAACAAACACTTTCACACTGTCGAGTGAAGGAATTCCTAAGTCACCGTCAACGTCAGTTTCAATAGCCCGTGCGATTTGAATTTGATTCGTGTCACTTATGTAAAAAAAAAAACACCGCGCGACTTTCGCAATAACAATGACACCACACACAACGTGTGCTCCACGTTCGGCGTTTCCAGTGCAAATAGTATACAAATACACATGAGCTTATGTATAATTTTCCTATCGTATACATGCTCCACATATGTATATTTGAATATATGTGAATATATAGAAATGTATATACATGTGTGCTCATATGTATGCACGTTTCCGTAAACTACGGCGAATGTGAACTGTAGATGTCTAAGATGTACGATACCGATAGACACTTGCTTTAGAGGAAGACAATAGCGACTACGTGAATAATGGCTACGGTGGTGTTGACGGCGAACCGACGATAAGATGTAACTTGGAGGGCAATAGCTAAACAGTAAATCTGGGAAATCAAATCTGTTCTGTGTATGTTTCAGACGCGCAAATAAAATAACAATGTGTGTGTGGAAGAGCGGTTAATGCAACAAGAGAATGTTTGCGGTGAGAGAGCCTCCTACTGCTTTAGCAACACATTATAATTTAAAATGAATCCAGCAACATGATGCTGTTGATATATGACTCAAAAACATGCATCGTAATCAGTGTCAGAAATACGCGAGTGATTTCCTTTCGTTCCTGTTAGTTTTTTAATGTTTGTTTGTCTATTCGTACTAACGAAATACGTTGCGCAAATTTGCTCCAAACCAACAGGTTCCATCTTTTTGTATGTACATTTTGGTTAATATATATTGAGCATTACAAATTTTCACTCAAGTCAGTTTAGGCTGTTGCTTGAGGTACTAACAATGCGCAAGCCTCTTGCTCTTTGTTGGCAGAACCTCTATAGCAAAGAAATGAGTAGTGTACGTCCGACTATTTCACCACTATTATTTAAGACGACACTAAATTGAATACAAGAGAGGAAGGTGTATAACTTGCTTGTGTTGTACATATGATCCATTCAGTATTTTCTTTTCTATTGTAACCAAAGCTAAGTTAATAAATTACTTATTAAAATTGATTAGCTGCAAGCATAGCGGCAAAGCGGTCACAACAGTGTGAAGAAAAATTACTGAATCCGTGCAATAGTTACGCCTCTCGTGGTGGATATCGTCCATTTTGTTGGGAGGGGTATCCTCATATTCTCTTAGTGCGCATGTGTTATATTTATATACTCACTCACATATGGGATTGGGATGTATCTTAAAAATATATTGAGTATGATTACATTTGTGGATTTTGATTACACATTTGTGGAACGTGCTTCTGTTATCACTGATCGATTTCATTCGTTTCGAGATCATTTAGGGCGGAGCAAAACGTTTGTTTGTCAAAAAAGAAATGCCAACAATAACATTTGACTAAAATGAAAAGGGCCTAATAACATTAAATTGTAATAAATCATTTAACAATAATAGCAATAGAAAGCAGATATAACAGAACTGGACAAACAACCACTTTCAAGTATTTAGAAAAATTAAGTACCTCTATCATTTTATTTTCAACTTTATATTTCTATTATTAATAAAAAATTCCAATTGAAAGTATACGAACTAAAGCGCGAATTGTAATATCAATTCTGAAATATATTCAGGTTAATAATTAGGTTTCCTTAATACGAGATATCGTATGCACGGAGCCATGAAAAATTATATTTACTTGAATGAAAAATTTATGTGTTGCCATTTATTTGCTCTTCTGAATAATAATGACAATACAACGAGTCATATATACTTTTCATATCTATAAAATATTTTTCCGAATGTCTTTTAATGGAAGCAAAAGTCACATTAAAATGATTTTAACTTTACTGTAATTCCCCGAATTTTTACAAAAATAATTCATCGAATTTTACACAGAGAAGGAAGACAACCACCTTTTTAATGATAAAATTAACTAAATACTTACGTATTATATTGCGATTTGTGTTACAGAAGGAAAAAAGCTAATTTCATGTTAATTGCTCACATATGTAACAATATCAATAACTTCGAACGATTGAGAATATACATCTTGTAATTATCTCCTCGCTTCGCTGCCATTTTGAAGAGTTAAGACAATTTAATAACAATAGCGATGGTTGGAACAACAAGTAACAATCACAAACATACATTTGAAAAAGCGTAGAATCGAAGCAACGTATACTCTACAAAAGTCCAGAAACCTGTATGTACTTTCGACCCATCCATCCATTGAATCAATTTTTCTACAACTAATGCCACACTATAATTATGTATTCAATTCAAATGTTAGAGACAAAGCAGAAGGAATTATTATTGCTTTTTATGGTTCACTGCGGCAACCGAAATATTGGCGATTCACATGAAATGCTTTGAGGTGTCGTTGATTGTGACAATATTCAAATTCATTTAAAACAGAAGTCGAAAATTAATTGATAAATTGGAAGGGTGGGAACGTTGTGCAACTGTTACTCAACATATAACTTCTTTCTAAAATTTTAAAAATTTGTTTAAAAAGCAACTAAGTTTTGTATATCGTTTAAGGAGAGGTGTTAGTTAATATCATAATAACTTATGACATTTGAGCAAAGAGATAGAAATTCTGTCAAGCTACCCATAATTATAATGGCAAAATTAAACTTGAAATTGAATAAAACTAGTACAACGTGATCGTAGAATTAAAATGATTGCTATTACCACATTAAAATGAAAGGATAATTTCTCGACCGGCATGTAGTTAAGATGTGCAGATTCACGTAAAATTATATGTTTATTAGACTTGCGTTTCTTTTGCCTTTAGGATGAGTTTTATATATAAGTTTTTAAAATCGAAAAAACGAATAGACACCAAAAACCTTATATGAAACTTATCTTTTTATACTCATTACACAGATTTTGGGTGCTGAAATTTTGTATTACGTTTGAATTTTTTTTCATCCTGTGTTGATATCTTAAGAGTATATTGTCATTTTAAGACACCTTTGACTAATGTAAGGGACACGAACCTGGTTATTGGCGAAATGTAATTGTGACATCATAATCGTAGAGAATAAGAATATGTAAGTCTTCCATTTTACGAAGTCTTCGTTTAATTTCATATATCACAAAGTAAGGACAAAATCGAGTAAATGTTTCGCTGTCAAAATAATACACAATAGAAGCGAATGAGGAAATAATATTAGCTATGAAAACGCCTTCAAATCCAGGAAAATTTAATAGACACGAAATATGCGAATCGTGGAGAGCATATACTCTAATCATACCACACATTTTAACAATTCAATCTGTACCAAATCAACATAGAATACAAAAAAAAAAGTGGATTGGCATAGCGCTAAATGTGGCAAATATGAATTTCAAATCTGAATTTAATCTTCCAAAAACAATATGCAATCTAAGCGATTAGCGAAAAGAAAGGATGTATATATAAGAAGTCGCTGCAGCTTTTAATATTCTCTTCGTTATCACCGCAATAGGCGATTTTCCTGTGTTAACGGAAGCTTTATCAACGGATCTCCAATATACTTCTGTTAAAATATTATTTCTAAACCTTTGCTCTTTGGATTAGGAAAACAAAATATAACAAAATTTACAAATGTTTTTGAAATCACGCTTTTCCAAAAAACGAATTTTCATACTGTAAATGTATTAGCCAACCTGCTCAAGGCTCTCAGTTTTACATGTTATGGACTCATGAAAACGCGTTTGCGTTCCATTTGAGTTATGTCTTTTTGAAATTGAAAACACCTTACGAACAAAAATAGGATCTATGGTATATTCGTTTATGGATACTTAATGCTCTCGAAATGTATTAGGTCCATGAGGCATTTACTAGAAAACAATTAGATGCTTCCTCTATTAACGATTGCAACAATTTATACAGAACACACTTTTCAAAATGGTGCCTATATGTATGCCAGAAAAAAAACGTTGGTTTTGTTCCATAATAAGGGTTTTTATATGCGGCAATGACTATGGCGTGAAATAATATGCGAATACTTAAATCTGAAGTGCCTCATTTTGAAATCCATACCTGCCCAACATTTTATAATTTGGATATCTTTCAAGTTAGAAACAATATCATAAGCGTTTGACTTATACTTTTATATCATTTTCCATCATTACATAATTTACCGATTTCAAATAACTAAGAAACGCTGTAGACTGAATTCATTATGCAAAAGGTAAGATTGGTACATATATAAAATACGCTAATGCTATACAATTAATTTCTATATAATTATGATTTAAGTTCTTATTCGAAAAAGATCATGTTTTAAAAATCGCTCTAATATCCCGTTCGTTATGTTTTCTGAGCAAGGTTGCACGTATTCACCTAAAAAGTTATTAGCTTTTACTTACTCAAAAATACCATTAGCTTTAACAATAGGATTTAATTATAACAGTGCAAGAAGAAAATAAGTCCCATTCCGGTACCACGTACATCGGAGTATTTGGTGTTCCGTTGTACATAGTCTCATAGAGCTCATGAAGCACCTTTAGATTCTTTGAATTTTTCCGCTCGTCTGACTGCGATGTTCTTATTAGCGTCAATAAAATTGCAAACGGTGACATGGAAGAGTGAAGTGTTATCCTTTTGCGTCAGTATCACTTCGCAGGTCAGTTTTCAGAATGCGTTTGGTCGGACAACGAAACTACTTTTAATAACTGAGAAAAAAACTTAAGGAAGACCGAGTATTGCAATATATTTTAAAAAAAATTACAATCTTCAAGATATATAGATTTAAAATTGAATTCTGATATTTCTTCCGCCTACAATTATTTGCAGATGTCGCGTTCTAGGTGTGAACATTTTGTTTTAAACAGTTCTTTATAATCGAAGTCGTTAATATGAAAAAGTAAAATCACATTGGTGTATATACGAGATTATTTATGTATATAGAAGCCCAAAAAGAGAAATTTTATCCACAATCGCCACGTATCAATGTAAGTAAAGATTGCCTGTGTTTTTCACGCATTACTAAACTACGGAATACCTCATGTACGTATAAAATATCATCAGTGATACAGTAACTACATACAGTTTCTTTTGAAAAAAAATTCTATATTTAATTATACTCGTATATTCGTATGTAAGCTGTTATTACATATCTCATGGTTGCAAAAATTGAAATAAACAATGGCGACTTCTCATATATTTTCGCAGTTTAGCCTCCGAGAGGATGAATAATTGAAACGATTAACTTCAAATAACATAACAACATTCCTTAAACACAAAATTTTGTATAAAAATACACTTTCGTTGCTTAAACGTTTAGTATGAGGATAGTTTCAATCAGTTAAATAATATTTCAAGAATCTAGGTAAAACTTTCTGCATTTGGTAGAGGTGATAGGTACCTAAAAATCATCCTACGTAATTCTATCATTTATTTTCAAGTTTTTAATCAGATTTCTTTGAAAACTTTGCTCAAAAACACCAATTTCAGCCGAAACATAATATAAGATTGCGAATCGCTGCTCCTATCGTATTGTATGTAATATACGTATATAAGTGTATGAAAAATATCGCTCACATACTGGCGTGCATTCGACGATGATCGTTGTGAAGCTAATTAGACCACTTATACATAAGTATTACGAAGTTGGTTATGTTTTTGCTTGGGAGAATAAGAAAGTAATCGAAAGGTGCGCAATACCGCACTCGCCGAATAAGTTATTCTCTATAATAAAGTAACAAAGTTTAATTTACACTATCATCAGTTATTAGTTGTACATAATATATGAAGTATAAATTTAAAGAAACAGGTTCAAATAAGACAACGTGCTAATACTCAAATAAATCTTCAAACGTACATACAAAACAACTTTATATGAACATTAACAGACGGACGTTTCTAAAATGAAGGATGTAAAAGCGCACTTACACAATCTATATATGTATTTAGAAACAAAAAAAGAACGAAAAATCACACACGCAAGAATAACAGTTAGGAGAATTGAAACCGTGAGTGTTTTAAATGGCGTAAATATTGTACACGCCATAGCACTCGCACTCTTAGTGAAGCCAATTAGGTATAATGTTTGTTCGAGTTGCAGCTTTCAACCCCATCTCAAATCCAAGTGAATGTGCAAAAATTTACATAAAAACACATAATGATTCGTATTCATACATAAATTATTTATGTGCATGTATGCCTATATGTAAACTTAAGGACATATATTTAACGTACAAAATCAACGCTAAGAGATATTCTAGTATTTGAACATTTCCGTATATGTATATATTTTATGTACAAGCGAACTCGAAAAATATAAAGAGACATGGTCCTGCACGCTATAAGTTTCGAAAAGGTTTTGTTTTTGTAGTAGCTGGAAGATTTAACAAAATATTCGCAATTGACCATATTTCATAAAAACAAAACATCAGTCGGGCAAAATTTGCGACTAAAAAATTGATAGATTCTCCTCTTATCAAGTCATAATTCACATTACTAGATTTCATCCTTCATATTCTAGATTCCCAAATATCATTGCTGTCATCACATTATTTACAGGCGACGGAAAAAATCTACTCAGATTTCACACACAACGCCGCTTTGAGAAGAACTTTCCCATTTATTAGCAGGATAACAAAAAAATTTAATTTTTTTTTCTTCTCTTATATCATCCAGGAAGCATTCGGCAGTCTTTGTGAATTCACTTGAAAAAGCTCTCATAGAGTTCAAAAGGTGTGCCGCAAATTGTGTAATTTAAGAGTCATAAAATATATGCGTGGTTTTGTGATTCGTTCCAACATCACCAGCTTATTTATGTTCTGCCGCCTCACTTCTCTGATATGCGAATAGGAAGTAAAGCTGAATGTTTAAAAATTTGTTTTGATATAAAATTGCTTAAATCTTCAGATATATACTTCGTATGTGTAGTAATTTTTGAATAGATATTACTTCATGGGAAATGGTTATAGTAACAATTCATCAAAAACGTAGGGATTTTAGAAACCGTAACAATGCATAATTATATGTATAGTTATGTGCATGTACTCCCACTTTATAACTAAAAATTATATTGTGCTACAATAACGTGATTAAATTCACATTCAAGCACACATACAAAATAAACAAAGAACACACATAAGTCTATATGTATCTACACACTTTGCAAAAATAGCCAATTGCTGCAACTAATGAACACTTTCGGCATAGCTGCACAAATACAACACTTAAAGGTTTGTTTGGACCTCCTCTTGCTTGCGACAATTGCAAAACCCTTCCCTCCCTTCAATGACATTGTAGGGAGGCTCGTGATGGTGATCGCCATCTTCTGCAGACCAATGACATGCGAGAAACCACCATAATTTTTTGGCCTCATTTAATGTGTAAGAGGATGTTGCAAAAAACCGAATGCAATTCGTCATGCATACGTACAAAATTATAAAATCTTTTGGCATACGCACCAAAATTTAGATTGTTAGTATCTATACGGGTGGATTTAGTAGATTTATTATGTTTACTCAAGGCACTCCATTCCATATTACATTAGTAAAATTTTGATTCATTCTATTGCTCAGTTTTGTCTATTAGAATTTGACCTCAGTGCCGGCGCAACCGTTTTTCAAGACATTAATTTTTTGTTCTCCGTTTATCGAAAACTGTGTCTTCAATAACCTTACTGACGTAAAATAAGATGTGAACTGAAATTGGTTATGCAATTTTTAGTTGTTGTATGAGGCATTACACATAATATGTGTTTGTGTTTCACTACAATTGGAAACTCTTGTCCGTCTCCTCATTGTGTTCGACTAGGTTTATTTTCATTCTGAACTGCTAAATAGCGTGTGGCGTTTATTTTGACGTAAATAATAAATATTTTAAAATATTTTGCACGTATATGTGGACGAATCACATTAAGTATTGTGAAATCCATCCAAGAAAATATCCGTTATATTTCAACTGTCCGGTTAAGTTATTGCAACATTGGCAATGGCAATAGTAAAAATAGCTTTATTTTTATATTTTCAGAAGTTTCTACTACGAAATATCTTATTTATAGTACATGTTCATATTCAGGTGATATGTACAAAAGTTACGTTCTGTTTATGTCCAAACATTTAAATTCGTCTTGATAAGATCGCTTCCTTACTTGAAATTAGCAGAGAATTCGAAAACATTTCAGCTTCGCCGGCGGAGGAGGTAGAGGGAGTTGTATTGTAAGATGCTAAAAAAATTTGTGATTGTTGTTTTGGGTGGAAGGAAAACTAATAAAATTGTGTTTGAAAAAATTGGAAAAATTTTTTAAAAATGCAACATCGGAGCCATTGTTTCGGGGCATTTTGAATTTAAGGGACATTATGTCAAATTTGAATCTAATACAAAAGAAAAGCACTTCACTTAACTGCATGCCTACATCTAGTGAAACACAACTGGAATTTTAAAATGTTGATTCTTGCGTGGTTGGCGTGTATTTGAATGACAAAAAATTTCTACCAAAAAGAAGACAGCCTTTTATTAACAAATAAAATCGTTGGCTTCACTAGAAGCTGTCATTTAAATATATTGAAAAACAATCGGATAAAAAATAAAAAATGATGGAGCTTTGCCGCGCGCCGTTTTAAAAAATCATATTTTCAGAAAAAAAAGTGAAAGGTTCAACTACCCACATACTGCTATACAATTATGTTTGGAAAATCGAATTGTTTGATCATTTAAAATTTTTTCACGACCACAATCATCTTTTTTATATCATTTTTGACTGCTTAAGGGATCATTTCATAAAAAAAAAATTTAATTTCTGCAATGTTACTGTAGTTTCCCCGTTAAGGCGAAGGCCATTTCCCATCTTCTTATTTTCAGTTGGGTATGTTTTACACCTCATATTACTGGTGCAGCAAACTCAATTTATAATGGAAAGTATTTTAAACCTTGAAAATCTGAAACTTACTCTAAAGCTTTCTTAAATGTTTTTTTAAATAACTCTCGGGGATGACACACCTTTTGTTTTCGTTTTCAACTCCATGATTTTGTTGTTTTATTTATTATGCTTAATTGTAGGGACAAAGCAATTTACCATTCTTCCGAGTGCATTTGCCTATTAGTTCAACAACGTACATTTTGTGAGATTTTTTCCAATGCAAAAAGCGTCTCCGTGATAAGTTTGAATTTCCAATTTCGAAAAATAAGTTTGCGTAATAAGAACATTACGCTGTTCAAAATTTTGAGGCCTTCGATGTCATAAAATTAATATACTCACTTTCGCACTGAAAACTACATAAATTGCGACGTTTTCTTTCTCACGATTCACTTCATCAAAAGATTTTTTGTTCATAAATATTGTCCGATGTCAAGACTCTCGCCGTTGTAATCAAAATCAATTTTACTCCTTCAGAGTATTTGAAATTAGTGCGCAAGCATGGTTTCTACTCAAAATCCGGTTACGACATGAACATAATTGAGTTTAATTGAGAGATGGGTGTTCTTACAGAATCACACATAAGCATATTCACCCACTTTGGAGCAAATGTTAGAGATAGAAAAAGAAAAAATACAGATTTATATGTTGGAAGTATACATGCATCTCAAATTGCCCCTTTATTGAATATGTACAATACATTCGTACTGATTTTATATGCATAAGATAGATAGAACAAATAAGCAATAAATAATGTCGACGATCTTCAGAAGTTTTATACATCACCGTCACACAAATATATGCACATAAGTTTGCACATTGCTTAAAAGTTCAATTAAGCAGCTCAATTAGAAGATTGTCTTGCCGAATTGCTTTATTACTATAATCGAGGGACTTCTATATTTGTTCTTATAAACACAGTACACATACGAAAACATATACAACACATGTATACCTCAATACATTCATCCATAGCAATGTACGCGGGTGTGTTGGTCGATCACATCATAATTGGTTGATTTATATTCGACGGTGGTCTATGGTCAATTAAAGGGATTTAATACCCAATGTAAAATTTATTTAATTAAGAGATGGCAGTTTTTGAGAAATTTTCAATCGCATGCAGCAAATCTTATATCCGTTTTATAGACTTAAATACATAAGACAAACGTGAATTATGTTAATGTACCACGAAACCTACACATGTATGAGTGGATTAGCTTTCTTTTAGATTAAAAAACTTAGAAATTATTAAGTATCAATTGCTCTAAACCAAGGCAATAATTTCATACAACTTTAATTAAGCAATATAATTAAGACTATCAAGTTTTTCTGCAAGTGTAACCATTTCATTCGAAATACCGGAGCTGTGCTTCTTGGTGGTCATCACAAGAAATCTACTTTTTTACAAAATAAACAGAAAAACGACAGAAATAACGTTTTGCTTACGTTTTTTGTTTTTGTTTTTCGATGATAGTTAACGAAAACCAGACTCATTAAATCGGCGGATACTGAACGCGTTGTATTGGACATTAACCAAACGGATGAACATAGCTACCTACGTTCATACGAGTTAACATAACGACCATACAGCACTTTGGCGCCTGATACAGCGTATACTGCTCACTTCGATTTCATTGTGCCTGTATTTTGTTTTCAATGCATTCATGAGTAGCGTCGATAGACTCATCATTCTTGTAATTAAGCGCACGCACACATCACACAACTCAGAAGACCCATGATTAAAACGTTTAGAGAGGCAGGTCAGCTCGTGAAATCATTCGCTCACAGATATGAACAAAATACTTATTAGGCACATATGCATATATGCAACATATATAAAAAGCAGATGAGAAAATCGTCTCAAGTCGAATTTTAGTTACTCTCCACTCAAATATGTCAGCTAAATTGTATTACATTTTTAAAGAAAGTGTTCAATGTATTCTATCTGAACAGATTTGAGCGTAAAGTAAATTTATATATTTGCACGACAACAAGTTTTTACTATTGTGATTAAAATTAAAAATGGACTTCAGCCATCAATAGCACAATTTTTCGGACAATGATAAAGAACGTTATCAAAAAACTTATTTTTCATATTTCTTCCTTTGTAAAGCTCTTCGAGGTGTTAAGTTAACGTGGGCACTTGCAATACTGAATGATGGGAATAAAGAACAAACAAATACACGGAAAATTTTTAATTCATTCTCACACTAGATAACTTTATATACTTCGGCTGTTGTTGATGAGAAATTTTTATATCTACAATAGGAATTATATTCGATTTACCACATGTTTTTAATGCATATAATCAATCAATTGAGTCACGCCTGTCTTCTTGTCGTACTTCGTCGTCCACTCAAATCGTAATTACGACTTTGAAACTTTATCTAGAGGAACAGAAATTCGACAATTCGCAACATCTGTGTTTCGGCTGGGCCAGAATTATTAGAACATTGCTGTATATCTTCTTTTTCCTAAAGCATGGTAAGGTTTTCAACGAAGACCTTAATTTTACCTTTAAAAAATATTCTATTCAAGTTCTTAAGGCATCTGAATCGAATATATGGAAATTAAAAAAGTTTAACTTTTTTTTATGCATCCTTTGCTGGAAGCTAATAAAGTCGTTGCCGTGGTTAAATTCATCCTTGAGCAAACTATTTGATATCTGACGTGAAAAATAAATACAACCAACTTACCAATTTACTATAATGCACCAATTTGCACTATAAATGATTGAAAATGAGACATTTTCGCCATAAAGGCCTATTGTTCATACGAACGATTTTATGGAAAAGGGCTCAAAACATTTGCCCATCCGATCTAAATTTTGCACATCAGTTGGCAATACCAGCAATAGCATTTTTTTGCACATAACGACTTTTTCAAAATAAGGCGTTATATGGGAAGTAATCGTAATAATAGTCTAATTCAATCCAATTTGAAAAGGGTTTATGCTTGGCCAAATCGTGTCAGTGCACGAAATTAAAAAAAAATAGCTCGAAAATTATATATGTATATAATTTTTACACGTACTTTGCCTTAGAATTACAATATTCAAAACTCTGCCGTTAACACAAATTTAAAGCTACAGTAAGCTTTTGTATTCAGTTTAACAATACATTAAAAGCTACTAACATCTTTCGCAAAGAATATGTTCAACATATGTGTGGATCTATGGAATAGATGTGATTTTTCTTCTTTCCGCCTGGCGCTTAATTCCTGTCATGCTATGAGACATTCCAACGGAAATCTGCCCAATCTAAACTTTATGCAGTGCCGCCAAGTCAAGCTACACCAAAACGCACATAACCAAATTATTTATGAACATGTGATATGATATGAAGTTGATAAACACAAACGAACACACACACACACGCGTGCGTGCACACGCTTATATTATATATATATACATGTGTTTGTACGGCCAAAGCCATGAGCTTGTCAAGCTAGTGTGATGACAGATTTCTGCGAAAAGATGTTTGTATCAAAAGCCGCGGCGCTACTGTTTTCTCTCAAGCATTTCGTCAGACGCTTTAGATGATTAAGATATGGGTATATATTCTACGCATAATGCAGTTATACTGGTACGCATTATAGCGCAAACCTCTTGAAAGACATGCTGTATAACAATGTGATGTGTTGAGCATTGCTTTGAAGCGAAAAATTCCATGAAAAGCGGCTTTGTTCATATTTTTCAAATTAGGAAAATCGCAGAAATCTCCTACACAATCTATGGTTTACATTGATTTTTAAGAAAGCACGCTTTGAAATAACTGGATCAGCATATTAAATGGGAAAAAGAAGTTAGTCTTTATCTACGTCAACCTGTGTACCTCATTAATCTTTGCGTATTTTTATTTGCAATTTGTTTACAATGCCCTCGATGGCTGCCAATGAAAAACATCAAAGGAATTAGCAAAATAAGCATTTCCAACAGTTAGCTTATCAACCTTTTTTATGAGCATAAAGGCTTAGAATATATTTAAAAATACAGCATCAAATTAGAAAGAGGAAAAGCAAAAATGTTACTTTGGTGGCATCCGTTGCCTATTTTACGATATATACAATTGACACTTGTACAATCCTTTAATTAAATTATATTTGGTAAAATGACTAAGTTGTTGTTTTTTGTTTTTCATTTTTGATTTATGTAAATGTACCTTGTTTTTTTTTTATGGTAACAATTAAGCATTCCTGAATTTATAAATCGTATGCTCTGTGTATATATTTAAATATTTATATATACTAGAGTTTATTACTTAACTCAACAAACCGTACAATATTCTCTTATTTACTTACATTAACGTCTATTTTCTGTTTCCATTCAAAATTTTATGTTTTATAGAAATTCTAACATTTCTCAACTTCCTACAAGATGAGTAAGAAGCAGTCAGAACATTTGCACGTTCATTTGGATGCATACGCATTAATTTTGTTACGTAGATCAAATTTTTACCATTCAAAGAACAACTGGTACTCTAAACTAAGAATTATAAATTAGTAGTAAAAACGCTTCTCTATGTTATTTGATATCTTCGACGTCTAATTGAGCCAAGAAAAATTCAAAATTTTAGAAGCGAAAATAATTATGTACATTTAAAGTTTATTCAAAATTAATAGAATCCTCGCTTGTTTTTCATTGTTTTTCAAGTACCACACCTAGTGTAATCAATATTCTTTTTGGTAGTAGAAGTAAATGATTTGAAGTTTACACCCCCAATGAAATTAAATATGTTTCATCGCTTTTAAAAGGAATCGAAGAAAAAACTGGTAGAATTCGCATCATTTCATTGTCCACTAAAACCTTTTAGTTAACATACTGTCACCCCCGGCTCTTGTTTAACGTCTGCACAGCATAATAGCTCTAAGAATATCGGAAGCTGCTTGTGCTATCGAATCACTCGCAATTTCATTTTCATCCACTTTCTTTCTGGTAAAACGAATGCATTCGCAAGTACAAAGTATACTGATACTCATTGTTGAACATGTTTTATTATTTGTAGGCCATAAATTTTATTGCTTACTGCCGCTTGCAATTAAATGTGAATGATTATAATACATTCAAGCGGCCTGAACATTTCAGCGGATATTGTCAAATGTTTCATCTAAAAGGGTGACACGAAAATAGTCAGTCAAAAAATCCCATAAATCTTCGTGCTATTAAACCAATAGGGTTTATAAAGTAATGCCAATATTTTGACAGATTTCTTAAAAAATCCAAAAAATATGTCTATATACGGCAGCCGCACGTATTTCAATTTTTTTCTACTAAAAAGAAAAAGCAATGAATAAGAAGGACGCTTTTAATGCATTTAATATAATTAGAGTTTTCTTTAGTTTATGGGTCGTTTTTCATTGTGAAAGACTTGATTGATTTTAAGAGAAATTCAAATATTTTGCCAGCATTTCTTAATGAGCGCAAATCCCGATGTTATCTTAAGGACACTTACTCTCATATTTCACGGAACTGTTTATATAATAAATACTCTGATACCGGATGCAACACTTCTTAGATGGCTTATCCTTCCGATCATGTGTCTCTAAACCAGCAATGTAGCATTATTGTTTGCTTCCGCGCAGCACGGCTTCCTGTCGTCTGGCTGGTGTTAATGTGACTTAGCGGTTATTTTGTCTACGAAATTTCCATAATAACGAAACAACTAATTGGAAATGTGAATATGTATGTTCGCACACTTAACACTAAACTAGTGGAAGCTAACAAATTTACCAATACGTGCGATACATGTATGTAGATATTTTAATCACTTTTATAACCATAATAAAGGAGAAGTAAAGAAGAAAAGTATACATGCCTTGGAAGGTATCATTCATACCGCGACGGTTTATTGGCATTAACAATAAAAAATTCTAAAAACTGCTGAACGATAGTTATTTTTAGAAATTTTAAAATGTAAAAGTTGTTTTTCTATTATTTTTATTGAATAAAATTTGGTTTTCACACAACTTTATATATTATTCAACATACAAAATACCAAAAAAAATCCATTGCAAACTTTCAGATCGATTGAATTGAAATTGAAAGAATACACCGTAATTTACTTTCGAAAATATATCGGAAGTATCGTTTTTTTCGGCGTTGTTTCAATTTTGTCTTACAGCGTATTATCAGTCTTGGTCTCTTAATTAATCTTATAATCTGTTTGCCGAATGTCAAGAATCTCCCTGAATAAGTTCGAAAATATATTATTATTAAAAGGTAACGGTTAGAAATAAAGTAAAACGATAGCATATAATTAAATCGATTCCGAATTTTGCTAGTCAAAAATATGATGAATGTAAATCATATACGTTTTCTGAAACAAATCGGAAACAAATTCTGTTATATATACTTATACTCACAAATGCAAACTATTTTGTATTTTTTCTTTAAACATGTACTTGTCTCGGTTAGAGTTTCTCATTGAGACAAAATTGCGTCTGGAATTCTTTGTGAATACTCTTATGTAACTATAGACGAAGTTAAAAAAAGCCCTATTTCTTTACACCAATTCGAAATTCTTATTGATCGAAAATATTTATTTTTTATTACAAATGGAATGATAAAACGAATATATCCCATCTTTCAGAAGAGCATGTAAAAATTAATTAACAACGATAAAAATAATTTGATATAATAAAAACAGCATAATATAGTCACCTGTTCTACCAACGCATTTTTCCTTTTTTTTGCTCTATCATTCATTTGTACGATAACTAGCCGTTTCTTAGTATTCATATCAGATAAGCAAATCTATACAATGAAGATATGTGATATTTAAAATTTAAAGTGCACGATACATTAAAAATGCCAAGACTTAAAAATCATAAGGACGATGTTTCTCTGTCACATTATGTAAAGTAAGAAGGAAATTATATTAGATTTAAGCTAAAGTTGTCCGTGTGAAGACCACTAATCCGGATTCATCTCAATTTAACAAAGCTTAACTTACTGAATTCTAAAAAAAATAATATTTTGACATATAAATATATACTGTCACATATACAAATATTGACTACTTTTCTATATTATTGCAATTTATTCAAGGATGAAGTACCAAATAGATACGAGAAGTGAAACATTTCACATTGGTTACGGAATCTCTTACCTGAAATAATAAACTGAGTATATGGCTATTTTTTAATAATAAAAAAAACAATACTTTCTATACTGATATATATTTAACAAAATATCTAACAACGTAAAGAGCAGATTAGACAGCACTTATTTGGTAAAAAGACAATAATTGATGTCAGGTCATCTAAGAAATAATAACCGCAAGTTTCTACTTCAGAGCCACAGTATATCTGCAATCATGTTAAATAACAGAAAAATTGAACTTTCAATGCAGTAACTCTGTCTACGGATACACAAGAACATGTTTAATCTCTATACGTACATTCAGGTTCAATCAGATAAACATCTTCAAGCAATATAAGCCCTATTTCCATCTTGTTAACACAATTGGTTCGCTGCTGCTGTTGCTGCCATATCAACAGCTTACTGACGATTATCGAATTGCCAAGTGGCGCCTCAAGTAACGGCTACGTATGCGCGACTATGCACGTTTTTTATAGCGGTGACGATCAAAAACTTTTGGAGAAATCCTTATGTCGTGTTATTGCAATGTCCTTTTACATTCAAGAATCGATTCGTTTGCATTGCTTTTGAAATTTTTAAGTATTATTCTTGTTCACAGTTATGTTAAGTCATACTACATCAAAGGGAAAATGCATACAAATTGTGTTTGAAAATAAATTCACCCGATATACACTAATAATAAACCACAATTGACAATTGCTTCTTCATAACTATAGTCAGACTTATAATTTTCTCTTTGTAATGACGTAAACAAATACAAATCAGCAGGAGCACGAAAGGGTATTCACTATTCGGCTACCTTTGGTCACTACGACAATTTTTCTTGCCTCATTCAATGAATGACAAAAAAACTACTTTGAGCTTTGGCAATGCGCATTCAAGTCTGATCTTCAAGTGGCGCCAGTCGATTCGATTTTTGTCTTTGTTTTTTTTTTTTTCGTTTTTGGTAACAATGAGTTGTGTTCACTGATATCTTTCTGTTTATACAAACGCTGCCTGCCTCTGCTCAGCTAGCAATAAGATGAAATTGTTCATTGAGTAGCGGATGATCTTCAATAATGTCATTTAGCTTGATCGAGTTGAAATGAACAGAAACATCCTGCTTTTATGTTTAATGAAGTACTCTTCTCCATATCGGTAATTTTATAAATTCAATCACACACAAAAAATTCAAAGTAATGCAAATTTCTTTAAGTCCGGATGTAGTTTCTTAATCTGTTCTTGACGCAGGGTTCTCCAATATATGTGCGTGTGTCTACATTACATTTTATGTCTTTTGTATTCTCTGATTGTTAGATGAATGCAGTTCGGTTCAAGAACTGTGCATTCAATGCACACATAAACAACGTCATTTACTTTTATACCAAAATACAACAATGCGTATACGTCAAATACACAATTGCTTGATATATATCATTACAGGATTAGTTTACAGCCCAAAAAATTTTAAAAAAATTTTCTTTTGTAACAGACAAAAGAAAGTAAATTATGTCTTAATTGGTTTTTGCAAAAGTACTAAGAAAAAATTCTAAGCGCAGATCGTAAGAGGCAACAAATGTAAAGTCTTTTTCCTTCTTGTCCAAATGACGGCCCTCGTGCGTTTTATTAGTTGCGTATAGACAGGCATAGATTATTAATAATTTCGGATTAAAAACAGCCTAAAGCATTCCAAGCAATTTTTACATACCTTTTCAATAATCTGATATGCGATGAAAGTGCAATTATAGGATATTTAAGAATTGATAAATAGGTTCAAGCTTAATACTCTGACGTATAAATATTTTTTTTAAATTCATCCTTAAAATATTACGCTTGCTTTGCTCGTTAGCAACATTTCCTATGCAAACTGCTTTCTTCCTTCCAGTGTTGTTTTAGTTTCCTTTATTTCAAAAAGTCTGTTTTAGTCAACAACAAAAAGGATAAACACTTGTATATACTTTTATGCTTGCATTACAAACAAATGTGAATTTTATGGCAAACCTTTTACAACCAGAGCAATTGTAAATTTGTATGAACGAATCCGTTAATAGCATCGCCCGCAGTTTGACAACTTTTGTATACCAAAAAGGTCTTAAAAGAGACTTCATTCGTTCACTACAGATATTTTTAAGCACTTCGTGTGCAACATCTTGAAGCTAATGAACACATAATACGCTCTAGTAAGCAGTGCGCTACTACTACCTGGTCGGAAACAGGACTCAGTACAATTCATATGTGCAGTTTGAAAAACTATGGGAGATGTATGTATCCATATGTGTGTCTATTTCATGAACATATACCTAAGAAAATATGTAGCGTATAATATAGCAAGCGAAGCGGTATGCCGGCACGAAGATTTAATTGAATGTAAACAAGCGCGCTTGAATTGCTCGGCATCTTGACATTTTTATTTGTTACGAATACGGGGACATATTTAACTTATTGTTGTCATTTGTTTGTATTTGTTTAAAAAGGATTCATTGTATTCTCTATTATATTTCAAAAAACCAGCATACGTAAGTGCAAGTATTCCTACATTCAAATAAAAAAATGAATCCATTTTTCAGAAACAGGTTTTTAAGTTCAAGTAATTTTGCGATGCATTACACATCTGGAATGTTAAAGAGCAAATGAAAATGTACCATCAGCAAATTTGCCAAAAAAAAAAACAAATTTTTGAAGATTGTTTTAATCGTGTTTTCATTACATAGAGATCTTCTTCTTCTATCCAAAATTTTCAAATTTTATTTTTCCATTTTCTTTTCAAATTTTTTAAAAGCTATTTTTACTAAATAGCCATTTAAGCACATAAATTATTTTGCAAACTTCATTTTGCTAAATGATTTTGCGAAATTTTCACTACCTTTTCTTTACGTATAAGTATAATAACATGGGTTTTAAACCAGACCTCCCGCAGATAATTACCCATCATTTCATCGAGTTCCGCCCAGCTATTTAACAACAAGCAGACAGTCGTTTGATTTCAGCATACATTAGAGCCTTGTTACTTAAGTTTAACCAAAACTAAACTGAGGCATTTCTCACTTGCCGTTAAACTTATTGTTAAAATTACTAATTTAGTTTGGTTAATTTAGTTTAGTTTTTAATACTCAACTCGGAAAGTTGATGGTTTACCGTTTTTTTTTTATAATTCTTTTTGTAAAATTTAAGCAAGCAATTCCGAATCGATTTAACACGTCTATCAGCGTGTCTGGTACAATGAAATCATAACAGATGGAATATTATTAAATCATAATGACAGCGTGGTGCATCAAAGCGAAAAGCGAATTAGAGTATGTAGTCCTAATATTTTTGCACGTAGTACGCGAAAATAGAAAGAAAACTTTGAAATGAATCCAAAATCACTTTCAACAGGCAAGGATCTGAAATTTTGGAACAATCAGACATTTCGTTGCCAAAATTATTTTTTGCGATATCTACAACACAGAGATCTCTTAAATTTTGTGTGCACAACTTAGGTAATGGTTACGCAACATCTCGTCCAAAACTTAAGGAGGATGAATATTTTCCTTGAATTTGCAACATCAAACAATTCATTTATTGAATATTGAACGCAAAATGTACATAATTTTAATCAGCGTGAAATTTTAAGTTTGTTGTGCCTGCCGTCTGTCTATACATATTGTTACGAAGTTGCCTTTCGTGTTTAACCTTTAAGGCACAGTTCGTATGGCTAAATTGCGAAAAGCTTAGATTGTGGTGTTTACAAGTTCATTTATTTATTAAGAAATATTCACAATCTTAAATATTTTTACAAACTATTAGAAAGAACTTATTTCTTTTAACTTTTGGTTATTTCTCTAATATTTTCAATCGACTGTCTGTTTTAAGAAAGATGCTCTACTTATAAACCCTACGAATATCACAAACTCTGCATATCCTTCTGTTATACCTGCGAATACGTAGTTCCATTAATCCGATTCTTGTCGGGTTTCGCGGAAATTCTTTGCCAATCTTTGCTTTTATTGCCACCTGCAAATGTGTCTTTTTATGACCGCGGTAGGTATCACATTCAAAGGAATTTCCTCTCCATCAAATTGTTGTAGTTGTTTTACTAGTTTGTGATTTTCGTAACGATATGTTTATTTGTTTGTCAAAGTCTTATCTAAATAATATATTTTCAGAAATAATCTCAACGAGCTACCTAGCACGCTTACAGTTGACAAAAGACTTGGATATTTTTTTGTACCATTGTCTGTTAATTATGTAAATGAAAACGAAAAACACATTAAATTAGAGGTGCAGTGCTATCAAAATTCATACCCATGCAAAGGTTTTTATCATATTTCTCAATTATTCCTGGCTTAATTTAAAATTAAATATCTCTGTTCAATACCACTTAAATAATAAATTCGTAATATATAAAATATTAATAGCCTTCGAAAGCATTTTCATATCTTCTGAACGTATTCTAATGAATTTTCAATTATCATAAATTTTTGGCTTTTGAAAACCTGACTGTGAAATTATAAGAGCAATACATATTTATTTAAAAATAGAAGAATAAATTAAAAAGTACAATATGTAAAAAAAATTCCTTTTTCTTATTTTAGAAACTTTTACTGCAATTTGACTATTTTTGCCATAGCCATAGCAAATTTAGGCTTTGTACGGTCATTATCCAAAATTATTTCGTCAATATTTGCATTATCATCTAGTATTTCTTCATCGCGACCTTGTGCAGTAGAAGAGTTTAAACAAGCAGTCTAACATGGAAAGCACACAAGTGTGAATTGTAATAAAAATATAGAGATCAACAAATCAAGACAAACTTGCCTGTGATGAAACGTCATCGCCATGTAAACCTCTCTTTCTTAATTTGTACATAAGGGGTAGTGTGTCGTAGTTGTTAGTCGTTATTAAGGATCTAATACGAAATATGTAAGACCCTAAGTGAAGATATTTGATTAATAATAGGAATATCAAGTGAGGCTTACAACCGGACAAAAAATTGTAACAATCATAAAGTTTATCAAAATGATTTACCAGTGCAGTATTGATAACATAAATTATATGAAAATATTGTTGTAGTTTGCATATTCTTTTGAAGTTCGCAAACCCCTTCAGTAATTCCTCTTACATGTTCTTCAAATACCCCAAACACATTTTGGGTAGCAAGTTCCAAAAAAAACGAGAATATTGAAAAATTGGATTTGCAAATGTTTTCAAGTTAAACAATTGCTCTATTAATTTAAAAATTTTATATTCAACTTCTTTAATTATCTTCAGATATATTTTTTGGAAAACATAGATTTTGTGCTATTTCCAAAAACATATTCAATAGGTTACAGAAGGATTTCCATACACCCAATTGATCTTCCTATGGTACACCGTTACCTTTAATTACTTGATGACTACCGTTCACTTAACTCGTTTCAACCGCTGGTTAAAAATATGTAAAAATATAATATGAACGTTGTACGATATGTATACTAACTTTTTCCTTTTCGAGGGTTTAAATGAAAACACACATTTTAGAAAATAGCTCAAATTAAAGTTTCTGAAGCGTATTCCTGTCGGAAAATTCGAGAGATCGTGTGTATGGGCCTGTTTACTATTTCTAAGTCAAGGTATCATATTCTACAATTAGATAGCATATGGTACATTTATATTTGTATACATATTGTATATACATATTTTTTAAATATGACTTGTCACTAAGTAAATATTGCTTATACGTGTTTTAACACGCTGATGGTCAGAAAAAAGTGGGGAGAGAGAAAAGGCGACCGGGTGTAGCCTTGAACGGACATCATCGATCCGTAACTGTTAAGTCTTTGCCGCCCAAGCACTACAGCGATAACCATACACTTTTCGTGATTAAAGTGTGTCGTACTTGTAGTAAAACACAGGAAGTACTTGAATAAATTTTTGCATGATTGGCGAATATTTTAATGTGAAAATCAATTTTCCGCTTTGGAAAATGATATTTTGAAAAAAGCATTTAAATTTTCAAGCACCCTATACTTCTATACAATTGTGCTTAAAGTTTTAAATTTTTTGACTATTTACTAGTTTTTTATGGTCGCAATTATCATTTTATGTCACTCTTGATTATTTAATGGATCATTTAAGCCAATAATAAAAATTGTTCTGAAAATTCTACACTGGTTTACCCCTCCAGCGCAACTTAGCACTATGCAAAACCACACCAACCATAAACTGATGACGATGCTTTCGGTCTAGAACTAAAAAGTGAAAACGCCAGCGTGAGAACATTATCCCGAGAAACTAAAAATGATGCAACATCCCTGCGAAAGCTTTCAAAATTTTCTTATTTAGATACCAAAATTTATTGAACTATTAAGTGAACTATTTAAGGAAACTAAAAAATGGGAAATAATTTGTGTTCCGGTCACTTTCATGTGACTGTACATAAAAGCGTACAGCGTTTAAATTTTTAATATGTAAGAAATTGGATATTTTCTAAATGCCCTAAACATTCACATAAAAGTGATTGGGAAAAAATTTGTTTTCCGTTTCACTTGAATGAAACCTTGTTTTGAAAAGAGGACGTTATACAATTTATCCTTTAGTCTATCGCAGTTCGCTTTCTATTCTCCAAGTTTTTTATTTGGATATGCACAAAACCTCGCTGTACCACATTGTGTCGTCATCGGAACGAAAATTGTGTGCAAAATTTCCGTACGCATCGATGTGTAGAAGTGACCGAAACATCAATATAAAGTTTCCATACTGACAAGAAAAGCTTTATAATATAAAATATAAAGAGAATGTAAGTATTTCGACAAATATGAATATAGCATCGCATATTAAAACACTTCGTTGAATCATGTAGAGTTTTATAACTTAATAAAATCACGCTGAAAGAGACACATACAGTTGAAATAATCTATACTTTGTATACTTTTCATAATATAATGCTGAGTATGAAGATATACTATATATATAAATATAAACCATATTTGCATTCATGCTTCAATCTTGAAACAAGTTCTATCAATTGATGCAGCTATTCTCGTTCAGAATCAGTAAGATTAAAAGGCAACGCAAGTTAGAAGGAGACCAAAACTTTTTTGCAAATATTCAATTCTATTTTTCTATCTATTATCAATTTACTACGTTTTTTCAGTTTTTTCTTGCAGTTCAATGATACGATATGACAAATAGTTCAAAACAATTATGTGTTTCCCATCAATATTCTTCGCTTAAAGCAAAAAGTTAGCCAAAAGCCGTATTTTAACATTTTTAAATAGGTAAAAGTAGCTAGAGTCTGATATGTCAAAACGCTTCGTAGTAGGAAGGTTCAGAAATTCTATTAAGTATATTTTTTCTTGATCGATATCAAACTAGTAGAAATATTGGAACTTATTGCACGCAGCTTAATATTAAAAACGCACCAAATCGGTTAAAGGACACACCTATAGTACAACATAAACTGAAAACGCCTACGATAAAAACTTCCACATATACTTAAACACGCGGAAGTTACTAGAACAAATGAAAAAAAATGGAAAGAAAGGGTCACGTCTACCAGATATTATAATCTATAGAAACTTCATTTCATAACGTTTTGCACTTTTCGAGGAAGTTTATATCTAAATATATATCGTACATGTATATTATATCTATATATATATATCAAATCCAAAAAGCTCTGGCCATAATTCTATCCGTCCATGTTTGCTACCTTGTACGCTTTGACGCACTTACCCTGAGCACATTCTTTCAATTCCTCACGTGATTACAGTACGTTCTGGTGAACCAGAAAAAGAAACTCAGCTAAATAGGTCTTATCGTTAAATATTTTTTAAATTCTTTACTGAAGTGGCTATAAAAACATATTTTTGGTCGATTGTGACAGAGTATCACAAACGACCCTCTCAAAGCGTTTTTACATGCAATTAATTAAATAAAATATTAAGTGCCCACTCATATAAAATCTTTACAGTCGTAGTTAACTCCTGCACATTCAATTTTGCGTCGTCTAATGTACTACGATCAATTTTTCTAACCCTTTGTGTTAACCTCCATTGCGTCACCTGAAAGGCACTTCTCACTTGTGACGACGTTTAAATTTACTTATCCAAGTTAATGCTTACTTGGAATAAAGGAGAAGACGCGCCATCATCAATCGACAATATCAACTACTCTACCGTTAAAAACTACCCAGCTTTCATAAAACCGCGGTTAATTAAACTGTACAATAGTATTGCTTTTAAATTGCTATTCATCTTTCAAACACCCTATGATTAATCATAGATGCTAAAAATTGTCCACACAGAGTCGTTAACTTAAGTCCAAATAATAATTTTTGTGTTACTTTACAAAAAACGGAACAACATATCTGTCTACAGTATCCCTCTCAGCTACTATGACACTAATAGCAATGTAATTATTAATTTCAATCTACGTCATTACACTAAGTAAAACACTAACAACTCTCTTTTGTAAAAAAATTGATTGCAGATCAAATATGTAATTTTTCAGTTGAAAACGACATCGCTTCTTATGCGATTGTGTGTCGTGATATTTCTAATTTATCAGTAGACAGCACACTGAGCTATACTTTTCGTCTTCAGATATCTTTTCTCCACACGTTGATTGATTGTCATTTAGGTTAATAAAAGAACCATAACCTGCGGAAACCATAAGTGCTAAAGCTATTATTTGTTATATTCAAAATGATATTTATAACAACATCATAAAGAATTAAAATATTATACATATTTTGCTCATGTAACGAATACTCTGACATGTAAACGTGATAGGAAATGAAATCTCAGACCAAAGTGTTAAACTAGCAACTAGATTATTACTTATCATTGAAGTAAAATATATGCGCCACATATATACTCTTTATATTCGAGCACCTTAAAGTGATCCAAATACAGTAATTTGCGTGCAATATGATAAAAAAATTATGAAGAAAATAATGATATATTTAATAAATTCGTTAATCGTCATATTTCGTATTAAGAATTACAACTCTACTTAATTGACTATAGAAAAGTTTGTATTAGGCTGAAGGAGCGAATATGTTCCATCCATTCATAGTTTAGTAGCAGAAAAAAGAATCGTGCAGAAAATTCGAGCGTCAGGGAACTAAATTAACAATTCTTATAACTGGCAAAAGCATTTTAAAACGTAAAGCCAAGATTTAAATTTTTATGGCATTTACAGCTTATAATTTAACATAACTTTTTCCTAGTTACAGGGGTTCGTTTTGGTAATTTGAATGCTTTCTCGTTTGCATTTTTTGATAACCTTTATAAAAATTCCTGATTGATATCTAGTTTAGTTCGTAAACAAGTGACATTAGTTGCTCGCATGTATTTTGAACAATGGCATCTAGTGGTGAAAATGATAAAATAGTGCGAAGTATCAATGTACATACGGTTAAATTTGATGATTCCTCTAAATAAAATAACAATTTCCCATTTAGTATTGTTGAATTGTTCAGTGTATACACACGCTAAAGATAGAACACTTTGGTATGCATATGATGGGATCGGCAAGGTATAGTGTATTACGTGCTGCTAACGCCGAATGAACTGTTACTGCAGGTGTTTACCAACGTCAATTGAACAAATTGAACGATGTAATGTTGCAAAAAATACCACCAAAAGCGATTAACAAACGTAAAGTCATCCTCTTCCACGACAACGTTCGACCACACATTGTAAGAGTTGTCGAGAATATGATGTTATAGCTCGAATAGCAAGTCTTCCGTATCCAGCGTGCTCGCCAGATTTCTCGTTCAGATCGATGTAGCATAACTTGGATGCTTCGCGGTTTCGAAATGAAGAATACCATTGCTTTGACACTGTATTGCCATGTTTCGAAAAAAAAAATGGGAAAAAATTTTGAAAATTATAGAAAATATTTGGCCAACATATATTATACGAACTTTTCTCAATAAATGCTTTTTTCAAATGAAAAGATGGTCAGAACACATGCAAGCACCTATTACACTGTCAAAATATTGGCCTTTTTCGCACTAGCTAAAGCTGAATCCACTCGTAATCTATTTCATTCTGATCAAGAATAACTTTATACTGTCCCTATTCCGTATTTGTAGTTTAGTTTTTCTCCTTTTCAATAAAAAATTGAAAAGATCCCATAATCCGGAAAAAAGTATTTAGCTTCACCTAAGAACTTTCTATTTTTAAAACGTTTACGAAACATTTTATATAAAGTCCCAGGTTTCGTACACACTGGTCTACTTTATTGACTATTTGAACATCAGGTAAAGTCATAATCAGACACTCCAAGCATATATTTGCATCGCCCATTCAAACGGATACCTTCAAACCGGTTATAGTCACGCACACAAAAATTAGTCATCTTTCCAACACTTTTGCCTTCACTAATAAGAAAGCTGTATTTGCTTTGGAGCGTTTATATTATATTATGTACACAATAGGTTACTTGCACGCTGAATTTTTAAGCAATTGTGATGAATATTCGAGCCAAATTTTAAATGAATACATCTTCAATTAGTCGTAGATTATTAACGAAAAGATATTAAAATTTCCATTCCATTTTTTTTATCTGTAGGTACTGTAGGATGGAATATATTTGGTGCGACGTCTGACTAAACCAATTTAATTAATTGGAAGCCCTTACTGATCAGAATGTCAAATGTTAATTACTGAATCTTATAAACGTAATGACAAAAAAATTCAATTTGGTTGACAATATTATTATTTCCAATTACACTAAACATGTGTTCTCATTAAACCTTTACTAACATTGAACACTTTTTGAATACATACAACTCTTCATAGCAAATATATCTTATGATAAATATTTTGCAAATAATTTAGAAAATGAAAAAAAAAGTAAAACAAAAAGTATCGCTCTAATTCGAAATAACTCCTCCGTTTATAATATTTATTATTGCAAGGCTTTAGAGTTTTAGTGAGAGTACCTGCACATACATACACGGTTAGATATAAATTTATTTAAAAGTAGACACTTATTTCTCATTTTTATCATCCATAGCAAATGCTGTGGGTTCTGATTATTTGTCAGTGATATTATCTCCGTTGCGAGCTACATTTATATTTTAATATTGCCACACGCATTTCAAATCCTTTTAGTTACAGTGTCGAAAAATTAAATATTTACATCATGCTCCCCAAACTTCCTTCATTATACCCAAATAAACATGTTGAATACATATATAAGTACAATATATTTGCGCTTAAATTTTAAACCATCCCTTTTCTAGGTCTTTTCTTTTACTTTATATACACTAATGCGATGTACATTGTGCAGTGCTCATTATACATACATATGAACATGAACATATATGCGAAAAAATGTGGTCAAAGACGGTTTTCATTCTGTAATGTTGAATGCTGATAAAATCGACATAAAGAAGACAAATTTAGACTTTTATAATTTCATTAAGAACGATACGCGCATACATAAATGCGTGTCATTGTATTTGACATGGTTTATGGTTTGAATTTAGGACAAAACCTATAAAAAATTGATCAATAGAAACTTTCAAGCATCAAATCAACAATATACCACCAAGTAAAAATTGTAATTTCGAAATTATTAAACGAGTAAGAGAGAATTAATAAATAATTAAATATTGACTTTATATAATTAATATCTACTTGAATTTTGTTTGCAAGCGGAGATTGAAGTGATGAGATGAATATTTGCAAAGAATTTATTGTATTGTTTGAATAAAGCCATGAAAATTTTTATTTTGCCCGAATCTACCGCAAAACATATAAACCAATGTTTATCAGGATAATGATTACAAATTTCTGCCCACAATTTTCCTCTAACTAACAACGAGTAAACACACTGATTAAGCAAAGGAACAAACACAAATTTAGCACATTGTACAAATGGTCCTGAAAATAATACAGCTCATTAGACGTTTAAATCAAAATCGTTGCCCCAGCAAACGTTGTTCTCTAATCCTGAGATTGCGACTTGTAATACAAAAAATAAACGATACATCACCAGAATACTAATTGTAAAAAATGGAAATAATTGGGGTGGACGAAACTGGTTGCACATTATACAAGTAAATCGTCAAAGGCAAATAAAAAACGTTACCAACTTGATGTATGGTGCCTTACGGTATAAAATTTTTTGCAGTTTAAAATATGTTTGTTAGCTTGCATAAATATTGTTGGTTATTTAAAAGATTTAACATATAACAATAAAAATATATATTTACATAAATAGCCTACTTAATTAGAAATTGTATTTGGTACATATAGAATATTTGAGGTAATTCCTTGCGTCTTAAAATCTACTTCATTACTACATTTTCTATATTTCCAACTTACCCAGACCAATGTGTAGTTCGCGCCTTCCATTCTTTTCATTGACTTTTCGTATTAAATGAAAGCGAATACAATTATTTTATTTGCTAAGTGTACAACGAATACTTTAGAGAGCCACCGTTTTAGGCCATCGCTGAAAAATTTATATTTTAAATGACGATATTTAAATAGGGTTAAAATGACCCGAAGATAGTGTTATTTTAGAGTTGCGATTTTATGCAAATTCATGAGGCGAAGCGAAAATGTGATCGAGACGTATGCTTATCATGGCCATACTTGATAGCCGCGCTATAATATTTAATAAAGTTTACCCAGGTGTTTGTAAAAATCGTGAATTCAGGTTTTTGTAAAAAATTCAGATGTTTTCTGATGAAAACTCAAGTCGACCCAACAACGGCTTAACTAACGTAACAAAAGGCAAACAGCCAAGTACTTCTTTGCAGGGACTATGGAGTATATCTAAGAGTTTTTGCATAAACAATGCCTAGAATTACGAAGTTGTAAGGGCGAAGAAAAATGATTTAGCATATATTTGTGGTACTATTTTCTTTCTGTGTGGACATAAAATTGATTCTTTTAAGAACCAACAGCTCGTGATAATGTATATTTCAAGAAAGTACATAAACACGAAAGTAGAAAACATCACAAAAAAACTTCGTTGCTTTTCGTTCACTAAATTTCAAACATACTTATCTGATATTTTAAGGGAATGTTATCAAACTATATCAATACCATTCTAATCGATAACCTTATGTCCTTCTTTTGATTAGACGCATTTACCATCAATGCAGAATCCCAGTGATTTCTAGGCGAAAAAATGGACCAAGTGATGTTCACATGCCTTTTTTGAAGCTTTAATTTGGGATCTATGCGAAAAAATCGGAAGGGTCAATATCCCTTCCTAGAAAATCGCCCCTAACTTTTCCCAAGTCATTGAAGATGTATGTTGTCTTACATTATCGTCCTGCAGGACAACGCATTTTCGATTGATTAATGTTGTATTATTTACCTTCAATGCGCACTTTAATTGCATTGGGTATGGCCAGAAAATAATGAAATCAACCATCAGATCAGTTTAGAAGAGCTCATAATACATTATGCACTTCTAATCCCACCAAATATAAAGTAAAATCTGGTGACGAGTTTGCCATCGCCTGTATAGTTTCACTCATCTTAAACCACAATCTGTATCCCACATTATTACCATATGTGACCCACTTTTCATCGCCTGTTATCAATATTTACAAAAATACGATTCGCAATTGAAAGTGCGATCCATTAAATTTTTCATGTTTAATTCATATCGTGCCTGAATATTGGACATCTTTTTAGATCCAAGCTTATGCAAATACTGCCATCCTGTTTCTTCGTCGATATTAGCTAATAATTACTTCTGCAAGGGTTACATAAACTCATATGTTTCAGTCCTCTTCAATTCATAAAAAAAATGTTATCATTCTACCTACTAGAACACGACACGTGTTTAGGACCGAAGTTTCCAAAGCGAAAATTTACGAAACATTTGCGTAGTACCGATTTTCATGAAGTGTCTTCACTATCAGCGAAATACATTTTTCCACAAGTCTTCGCATCGTTATCCTCCCGGTTGAAATAATATTAAATTATATATGAATGATATTTTTTAAGAAATTCGGCCCACAGAAAATTTCACAATTAAAAGCGTGCCTATACGTATATTCTGACGAGAATAATGATTTCTTTATACAGGTTGATGTTCATACGGCACGAACTTTCCAAGAACTGAAAAGACTTTAAATAGAAAGTAGAATTCAAAAAAGTCAATTCATCGTACGTACTAACATTACTTTTTAAAATAGTTAACAATTTACACATTTTCTTTTGTAATAATATATTATCTACGCGTTGTTTAATCGAAATTATGAAATTCCTTTATAGTTTGGCAGAACTTTTGTAGAGCAAATAAAGGTTCCCAAAACATCTCCTACCGGTCTTGTAAAAGTGTAGAAAAATGTTTGAAAAGCGAACCTTCGAAAAAATTTAATAATTTCTGCGTATGATTTGCTGTCTTTTTCGTTTTTTACCGAGATTGGGATTTCTCTTTGCATTCTTCCTTATTAGTTATTTTGAATTAAATAATTTAGAACCTAATAGAAAGCTACATTTTCGCTTTATTTGATAATTTGCAATTCATTAGTTGTGATATTTAAGAAATCCATCGACTTTTATCTATAAGCCTTCATATGGTGTTGTTTACACGTTACACCACATGTATTAAGTTTACGCGAATGACCGTTAGAGCGATTCATTCAGTATCATTTTTTGAATCGATTTAAGTCTGTTTGTCTATGAAACTATGTTCAATCTAAAGGTGGCAATTCTCTGCCTCTCTGTATTGTCTTAAATGCGATCCCTATTGAAAAGAAATTGGATCGTACTAACCCCATATAGCCTCTGTTTTGAAAAAGTCAATATATAAAAAGAGTTTACTATTTTTAATATATACTAGATGGATCTAGAAAATTTGGATCGAGATTCTCTAACTTTCGAAATCCTTTCATACGCCGTTCTCACAAAAAAGGATTCTCATAAAAAGGAAACTTTTGTATACCAACGAGGTCTAATTTTTAGTATTTTGCGAGTAAATTGTTGAAGAATTACGCAGTAGAGCATTCTGTAATCAATTTTAATAAACTTTGTTCGATTGTAAAGTTTGAATATATTTATTTTTAATATTAATTTCATATCCAATTGACGTTCTAAACAATTCTTTATTTTAATACGGCTCTTTCACAACATTCAAATGTTAATAGCTGTGCATACCATTCGGCCGCTGATTGTACATACAGTGCGTAATTTCTGGTTTTCTTTTCTGCGTGTTATACATGAAAGGAAAAATTTAGCGTACCCAAATCCGTCAGTGTTGTTAATATCTATTATTTCTTGATCATTCTCAACTCACATCCATAAACATGCTAAGATAGAAAATGTTGGTACATTTACATTTATGTGATATTTTCCAGACACCGCCAAACGGAAATGTGGTCGTTTGTCACATAGAAGTTAAGTCGCTTTTGCCTCTTTTACAGCCCGCCCATCTAAAAAAATGAAATTATATTTCGTTATGATCACTGTCGTTTATGACGCAGCTGTTTCAAATGGAGTAATTCAATACTGTTCTATGTGCAGTATTATACGAACCCAACAAGAAATTGTCGGAACTTAGTCCGTTCGGAATTAAAAAAGCACTTGACTGCATTACAAAAAACATTGATTCCATCTCAACCCTTCGAGATGGAAACTTACTTGTGCTTGCCGGTAATTCGCGGGCTACAGAATTGATATTAAAAACTAAAACTCTCGCTAATATTTGTATGATTTCCTGCAAATTGAGCGAAACACTTAATTCTGTCAAAGGGGTAATATACGCTCCCTGTCTAAACCATGTACATGAAGACGAAATAGTGGAGGAAATGAGAACTCAAGGTGTTACCGAAGTATACAAGTTCACGAAGCCTAACAACGATGGAAAAACTCGGTCCCCTACAGGTAGACTTAGTCTGTTGATGTGGCTTGGTACAAATGTAAAGTCCAACTTTATATCCCAACCCCAATGAGATGCAAAAACTGCCAAC